>JBBKCR010021793.1:0-27766 GCA_037577295.1 Ladigesia roloffi | reverse complement strand
GTGTGTGTGTGTATTGGGTGTGTATTGTGTGTGTGTGTGTGTGTGTGTGTGTGTGTGTGTGTGTGTGTGTGTGTGTGTGTGTGTGTGTGTGTCTTACCTACTGCAGGCGTCTGCCCATCTACACCGCCTGTGTATTCGCAATCTGGTCAACGACTACTGCAGGAAAATCCAACCAGAATGGAAGAACCAGGTGAAACACACACACACACACACACACACGCACACACACACACACACGCACACTTATATATATATATTTGTTTGATATTAGGCGGCTACATATGGTAAACAAACTGTAAATATAACGAGCAACATGCAAACACAAAAAATGTCAGTATGACTAGCAGTGTGTGTGTGTGTGTGTGTGTCACTGACATTTTAGACACTTGCATACACACATGTAGAAATGACAGCATAAAAGTGAAAACTTAACTAAATGAAACTAAGGACTTTTGCAAAAAACTACAAAAAACACACTTTCCCTGCAAAGAAATGTTGGGTTACATCTTTTTTCCCTCTGGTGTTTCTACAAAGTGAACATTTTTGTCCTCAAATTGCCCAAAAGTAACAAACACACATGCACATGTACACACTGCAGGAAAACCCTAGGAGGAAGAACCAGGCGGAGAACATACACAGAGAAACATATATAGTCAAAAAAAGTTGGAAGAACCTGGTAAAACACAGACCCTCAAGGAAAATCCAGCACAAGAGGAAGAGCCTGGTTCACACACACACACACACACACACACACACACACACACACACACACACACATACACATACACACACACCTGCTCACCCAGTGTTTCTTAGAACTGGCATTCATTTTCAAGAGACTGTGATTTCCAGCATTTTGAACACACACACACGTACACAAAGACACACACATATACGCGCACACACACACTTACAATTTGTTTTTCTCCACAGCTGGAGCAGAAGGTTGTAGCCAGTGGAATCTTTAAAGGCCAGAAAGACAATTACCCTCAAAGTGTCCCACGGCTGTTTGTGGGCACCAGACTAGGTAGTATCGAAACACACACACACACACACCTCTTTACATTGCGATAATCTTTACATTGCGATAATCTTGAGTTAATCCAGTGATACGGCAGATTTCCAGGGTAGGCAACTCCTGCCTTAATGTGTTTAATAAATATTGTACTAGAATCTAGCCCCCGCTCCTCGCCTGCTGAAACTCAGTCGTTTCAGTCACTGTACACTTGTGCCTCTGCCTTTCTGATACACACACACACACATACACATTTATCCTAAACATTTTAGGGTGCGGCTGAATACACCTACAAACCTTTACTCACACTTCCTGACTCTCTCTACAGAGAATGAGGAGATCAATCTGAAGGTGCGGCAAACTCTTGGAAATGAAAACAAGGTGAAGGTGAGTATGTGTGTGTGTGTGTGTGTATGTGTGCGTGCGGGTGTGTCCTCTTGTGGCTAAGTCTACAATGATCTTGTGACCGTCAGCTTGAATGATTCATACGTAGGTCACTGTGTGTCCTAATAAACAAAAACATTCCTCTGAAACTGGTCAGTTTCAGGGACTGGACTGGAAATGAGAGACAAATATATTTACATAGTTCCGCCTCCTATGAGGTCTCCCCATATCACATGATGCCACCAGCCTTAGCACCTCATCATTCTGAATCATACAGATTTCTTGGAAATTGAGGCTTGTTACTTTTTCTCTGGATGGTTCGACCACTTGGATGCCCCATTAATTACATATAAGTCCAGTGACTCTGATCATATTGAAAACTGTTTAGTAATATTATGGTCAGTTGCTGTGCTAGCTAGCTAGCTGGGTCATACATGAGTATAGTCAATCAGATTAGATCTTTTATTTGTCCCACAGGAGAGAAATTTGCATTGTTGCTCCAGCAAACTAGATAGAACAAGAGAAGAAAATTAGAAGTAGTTGAAATGTTACACTATACAAATGTTTTATGACTGTATAAATGCATGTATAATTGTAAAAGGACAGAGTGGGAAACATAGAATGAAACCCAGTAATATTGCACCAGAAGTTTTGCATGTTGCACAAGAATGTTTCACAAGACAGAACCACTGCACTTATCAGTCCCTGAAATCTACACCAGCAGGAAGTTTATATCATTAAGATCAATACAGGGGACAGAAAGAATCAGTTTATTTCTCCCATCTTATTTACATATAAGCAAAAGTGTTATTCTCTCTCTCTGTCTCTGTCTCTCTCTGTCTCTCTCTCTCTCTTTCTCTCTGTCTCTCTCTCTCTTTCTCTCTCTCTCTGTCTCTCTCTCTCTCTTTCTCTCTCTCTCTGTCTCTGTCTTTCTCTCTATCTCTCTCTCTGTCTCTGTCTCTCTCTCTCTTTCTCTCTCTCTCTGTCTCTCTGTCTCTCTCTTTCTCTGTCTCTCTCTGTCTCTGTCTTTCTCTCTCTCTCTCTCTCTGTCTCTGTGTCTCTCTCTTTCTGTCTCTCTCTGTCTCTCTTTCTCTCTCTTTCTCTCTCTCTCTCTGTCTCTCTGACTTTCTCTCTCTCTCTCCATCAGTATGGTGTGCCCGTCACTAAGTATGACCGCCATGGTTTCCGTGCACGGCCACGGCAGCTGCTTCTGATGGGATCTGCAGTGTTTCTGGTTCAGGAATCTAAAATTAAGCAGCGCATCGACTACAATACTCTCTTGGGTAAGTGGATGGTGGATAAAAAAATATATATATCCACTAGAGTGTACTAGTGTACTAGAATTTATCAAGTGGCAAACAATGTACCCACTATTAAGTCCACTTAATTTCTAACACACAAAGTCTAAAACTCTTAGGCCCCTGTGAGGAGGGAGGGCTGTAAATGGCCTGGAATTGAAATAGCCACATTTCAAAATCCTATTTGAAAACACTGTTTAAAACTGTCGAAATGTAGTGTGCAGCATAAATGACACGTTCACATATCTACACCACCAGGGGGCTTTTTCTCATGGGTGTCAGTTTGGTTTGAAAAGTTGTGGGGACTCCGTTGGGTGTGTTTGCTGACAGGATGGGGGGGTTGAATTGATTGAGGGTGGCAGATGTTGGGGGGGGTCACAACTCATCTGCTCTCTTTCAAAAATAACCCATCTTTCCAAAAGTAGTGGGGATGTCATTAACTTCAGCAAAAATTGGCATGATAAGAATAGATATTAGACCTTTTATTGGTCCAATGGGTGGGAAATGTAGTACAAAAAACCTAGAAGTGGTATAACCAATAGAATAAGAGCCATACAATATATCAGTGTGTGTGTGTGTATATATGTATATATATATATATATATATACATATATGTATATATGTCTATATGTATATATATATATAATACAAATATAATAAACATATAATTAAATAGGTTTGTGTTTATATATCTGCTTAAATACATTGTATGAATTTATTTGGCTCTGTTTTACTGTCCCATTTGGATATCATCGTGTATATACAGGGACACACCTGTTTTTCAGGGTTTGGGCTAGGACCCTTACTTCCAGTGAAGGACAATCTTAATGCTTCAGTAGACCAAGACAATTTGGAGACACCATGCATCCAACTTTGTGGACCCAGTTTATGGAAGAACCTTTTATATTCCAACATGACTGTGTCCCTGTGCAGAAAGCGAGCTCCATAAAGACGTGGCTGTTAAGTGTGGAAGAACTTGATAGGACTGAGTCCTGACCTCAACCCCATCCAGCACCTTTGGGATGAACTGGAACGGAGATTGTGAGCCAGATCTTCTCGTCCAACATCACTGTCTGACCTCATAAATGCTCTAGAGAAAGAATGACTCAAATTCTCCACAAAATCTCCAAAATCTTGTTGAACGTGTTCCAAGATGAGTGGAGGCTGTTATAGAACAAAAAATGTTTGACTAAATTTTACGAGGGGGCAAGAAGAATTATCACATACAGTAACAGTGCATCTAATTCTCTGCTGGATAAGATGATTTAACATTTAGCAAACAGAATAGACATATTAACTACAGTTTACTTTTTGCTTGAATTATTTACTATGTAGTAGGGCATTAACACAAAAGTCGACTAGTATATTATTCGACTATAAAGGCACTAGTCGATGGCCTCTGAGAGTACTCGACTAGTCGTGTTTTTTTCTCTCTCTCTGCCCTCGCTTTGGACGTAATGCAGTCTCTGCCTCTGATTGGCTGATGCTGACACGCGCTCCTTGGTTTAACCAATTGCTAGAGTCCCTTCATAAATGGGGCAGAGCCATTGGTACGTAGAGTGGAGACCACAACCTCTAGCTAACATGCTAATGCTAGCAGTGCAGGGAATCCGGTTCAGAGGAGCTGAGCAGCACCGGGGCATAAACTGTTCCCACTTTCTGTTTACACTTAAATTTACCAGAACCTTCAAGTGTCAGCCTTTTCTGAGTTTAAATGTCATGTTGACTGTTAATGTAACAGAGAACTTCAATAAAAGTTACTCGGTGTTGGACACCTTTATTCCTGCGTGTTTGACGTCATCACGACTAGTCGACTCGGCCTCGACTATCTTGATGAACAAATCGACTGGGAAAAATCTGAAGTCGTTAATGCCCTACTTTGTAGCAATGATTGATCTGACTGCAGTTTGGTATTTGGGAAGGGGACTGTAGTGTAATGATACCATGTCTTCAGGGTAATTTCCAGTTGGACGTGACTGAGTTAGTCAGTTGTTGAATGAATCACCTGATCCTCTGCTTTCACTTATCTCACCTGATCTACAACTCAAGAACTCTGATTAGCAGAGATGTTTAAAGTGTGGATCCATATTGGGTACAGAAGAATATTTCACCCAGAAATGACAAGAAGACTAAACACAACACAACAGGTGTTTAGTCTCTGCATCTGTGTTGAGTTGTCAGTATCTCCTACTCATGTTTGCGCTACCAGGCGCCTTGTCAGTGCCTGGTATTTATGACAGAAATCACTCTTTTACACACTGATTCACTACATGCTCATCAAGTGAGTGACTGAGATTCAACCTTTCATGACTTCTGATTTGAATGAGGTTTTCAGACAGGGAAATCACCCAACTGACCATACTGACCATCACTGGACCGCTTTGCGGCAGAGAGTGATGTCATATAGCGTGAAGTGATTATATCAGGTTATGCATTGATTTTTCCCATCCTGCATCATACATTTCCAGCATCATACATTTTTCCCGTCCTCCATCATACGTTTCTTTATCTTATGATCTGTGGGTGTTTACAGTCTCAGTCGAGTCCCATTTTCTATTTTTAAAATGCTTTGTCCCTCTCTCCCTGTCTCTCACGCTCTCTCTCTCTGTAGGTATCTCCGTCAGCTCCCTCAGTGACGGTATTTTTGTCCTGCACGTGCCCACAGCCGACAGTAAGCAGAAGGTGAGGAAGGTTGTATTCTTGGTACTTTTTGGGAGTGTGACATTACTTGGCAGGCTGTGACCTTTTGACCCTGTGCGTGTTCAGGGCGACCTGGTGCTGCAGTGTGATCATGTGATAGAGGCCGTCACCAAACTCGCCATCATGGCAGACAAGATACACAACGTCAACATCAGTCAGGACAGGTGTGTGTATTTATGTCTTTGTGAGGACCACATGTCCTCAGAATGACAGGGATATCAGAAAGTCTGTAAACGTGGGGACATTTTGCACGGTCCTCAATGTTTCGTTTTCACCAAAAATTCAAGGTTTTATGAAAAAGCTGCAAAAGCCGAATATTTTTTGGTTACTGAGGTTTAGGTGTAGGTATATTAGTACAGTGAGGCAGTATTACACAGGTGAATGGAATGTCCCCACAAAGTACTGTAAATTCTGGATTATAAGCCGTTACTTTTTTCCCATAATTTTCCCGAATTTTGAACCCTGTGGCTAATAATATGGTGCGGCGAATGCATGTATTTTTTTTTACCAAGCTAAAAACATTTCACCGCGTAATCAGACCCGGTGCCAGACACTGATTTGCGGACGGACCATTGGGGAGGCAAACATTTTATAGGCTCTTTTCGAGTTTATATGTTTTATTCGCATCTGTGACTAGTGTTTAGGCTCCCGGACCAATCCTGGAGGCTTGTATTAATAGGGTGGGACCAAATGTGTCAGAGGGCGTGATGAAGATAAGGAAAATGAAGAAGGCGATTAATGACTTTTCCTGGTCGCTGCAGTATATATACCGTGTATATTTTTACCGCCCGTTAGGAGATGGAATGTTGTTCCTGCACTGTTCAGTAAAAAAGCAGAAGCAGCAGAATGTGTGTGTTACTGATACGTACGTTTACTTAAAGGGAGCCACGTTACACACAATGTTCCAAAAGTAAAACCATGTGCAATATGTATTTGTTTATGTTACCATAATGTTTACAAAAAAAATTCTTCGTAGATATATCATATTACAATGTGAGACACATGCGGCTGATAATCCGGTGCGGCTTGTACAAGTACAAAATTGATTTTCTTTCTAAAATTTGAGCATGCGGCTTTTAATCAGGGGCGCTCTGTAGTCTGGAATTTAATAATAAATGTGTGTGTGTTTGCCTTTTTCAAATGAATAATCATGCTTCTTGCCCTCTCCTCTTCCAGTATTAGGTTTGCAATAGCCAGGGGGAAAGAGGGGGTGATTGACTTCACCTATGGGGCGGAGCTAAGAGTGGTAAAGACCAAGAATGGACACTTGGCTGTGGTAAGATACTTTATACACCCACACAAAAAACATATATATGGTTCTGTTAAAGTCGACTTCAACTAAATGGGAAGAGGGTGCTAGGACAAATAAATGCGAAATGCGATTGCGTGGTTGGAACCAAACAAATTTCTTCACAGAATAAATGTGCAGGTCATTGAACCTGCCATCTCTGACTCTCCACATTCAGCTGGCTGCATTTTACCACTCAGCCACAAAGGGGAAGTGCTGTCTTTTACCAAGCTGTCAACAGCTGGAAATGCATGAAACAAACTGCTCTCGCCCAAAAACAAATCAGAAAACTTACAGTTTTGCTCATGGGCTGATTAATTTTAATTAAACCACAACAAGAGTTACCCCAGTCTTTTTTTATAACTGACCAGAGCTTTAGGGTTTTGAAGTCCGTTTATGAGTCTGTAGCTCCACAACACTTTTGATCTTTGTTTGTCACTTTGCGGCCGCCATAACCGTAAAATCACGGTACTTACTTCATAACTCTCACTCCAATTTAAGGGCAATGCACTCCTCCGCTCTCACCCCCCATTCATAATAGAAGCGTCTCAACCACAAAACTAGCAATTTTAAACAGTCAGTATTTGGTCACTTATCAACCAATCAGAAATCTGAATACGAACACAATACACCAGATGTTAAAAAACGTCTCAGCACTGGAATTTTGCACTGAAATTCTGTACAAGCATGGACGAGAAGCAGTGCCAAATAAAAATACGAATAAAACATTGTCATTCCTAGTTTTATTATTCTTGTTAATTTTATTTATATTATTACATAACCAACAGAAATACAGATTAACACAAAGTGTTTTTTGTAATAATAACAGTACACTCTCCATACTCTTTTTCCAGACTGCCCCAAGAAGTAGCAGCAGCTTATGATCACGTTTCAACCAATCACAGCTCACTACGAAGATGAGTTTTTGCTGTGGACCAATCATTGCTGAAGAATAATCGGCGTTAGCCAATCACCACACAAAAGCCACACCTCTTTGTATTCTTTTGCAGCTTACATATAAACCAAAACCACTTTTTATGGACTACTGTTGAAGTGATATTTGTACGTTTCATTTTGACAGCTATAATTTCAAATGCACCATTAATATCCTTTTTAGTTTATTTACTTTCACACATCAAGCATTTAGGAAGACTAATGAAATTAACACACTAATTATTATTATAATCTTTATTATTATTATAAAGTTACACACTGAATCTTTCTGTGTAATTTAATGCAGACTGATAATATTTAGGACTTAGTTTCACTGGTCTTATATGACCGGAACATTTCCAGTAATTTGGCTTTCAGTTCCTTTTTATTTTTAAAAATCCTGCACCTTTCTCAGTATCTTGTAGCGGGGAAATGGATCATTTTAATTTTGTTTAAATCACTCCACCTTTCCATGAGCCCCTTTTTCAATGCCACAAGTGGAAAGAATCAAAACAAACACTAACATTGGAAATGATGGTGAAGAATCAAGAAAGAAAATTCATGAAAATTTAAGACAAACATTTTAACAAAAATTCTTAATATAAAGTATGTAGTAAAACTTAACTGAAGGGCAACATTCATAAGGCTACATTACATGTACATAAACCTGTTATGAGAACTGTCATTAAAGGCCTTCATAAACATTATAAAGGCTTATTCAAACAGGCTCGTGGTCAAAATTGATGCTTTTGTTCATTATTTCACTCTGTCCTACCCACTGACAAATGACGTAATTAAATATTCTGCATTAAGATAACTGATGTTTTCTAAATGGATTCTAAATGCACGCCGAACAGCTGGAAAATCTTTGTTCCCGGTTTTATTCCTAAACTTCAGTATAGTCCTTGGTCATGTATAGTTACATAAAGTTTATTGCACCATTAAATGTGGAATTACATTTGAATTCAACTGAATGAGCTGATTGACCACATCCTAGTTTTTTTCTGAACAATCACAAGAAGATGAGTTCCTTTTGGCATTTCTGGAATGTTTTTAATATTCCAAGCATTGACCAATCATTGCCCAGATCTGGTCGTATAATGTTCCTAGCTACCTGTTACACACTTCTGGTCAGGGTCTCCTTTATTCTAGCATTTTGTAGGAGTATGACAGTTCACTCATTGAGCTCATAACCTCTCACAGTTGTTAAATGAGGCCACATTTCGTAATGTGTAATGTGTGACGACTTCCTCGTCTTGGCAGGTTTCAACCTTTATATATACTGGCTGGTCATTTTTGGAAGGTGCAGTCTGTGGTTTAACATCAGAGAAGTGGTGACGGTGGTTTTAAAAATACTGAACTATACAGAGTGTCCTCTATTGGTTTTAAAATGTTATTTTGTAGATAATGGAATAAAGGTTCCTTTATTTACTAATGAGCCTTCCAGAATTTGATGCACAAACCTAAGTCCCCTTTCTAAAGATGCATCGGTGGTTTGATCACAAATGGTTTTTGCACTTATAAGTCACTGTAAAACACAAACACAACAGATTCGATTGCTTGAATAGCTCAGAACCTGCATTACAATAACTAGCATACAAAATGGAGTCTAAATGCACACAAAAGCAGCAGGAATCATTTTGTTCCCAGTTTCATTCCTAGACGTCTTTATAAAATTCCATCATTCATTAGTAGAATTACTATTTAATGAGGTGAACGACCATGCTTTAGTGACAAGAATAGAAATTAGTTATCTCCTGACATCTCTGGAATGTTTATAGAATTCCAACCAACAGCCAGTTGTTGACTATTTTGCATGCATGGATTAAAATCCACATTCAGTGTGAACAGAGCCTTGAGGGTTAGTTCAGGGTCAAGAATCCACATTTTGGGTCTACAGTGATGGTGCCAAGAAAAAAACAATCTGACTTTTATAACTTTCATTATTTGTAGCTATCATAACTAGCTTCATTTCATGTGCCGTGTTAGGGTTAAATCACTCATTTAAAACTGAATTGAATCTGATCAATCCAAACACTTCAGGAGAAGGTCTGAGATGCATTTTAAATCAGTGAGAGGCCATGAGCCACAACTGACAAATCCTTCCCATGCCAAGGATGGCCACACCTTTATAAAGGCAGAGCTATTCATCTCCTTCATGAGAGGAGGATTTAGTAGCCTGGCCTTAGTTGGGCTAGTTAGCTTAAAATAAGCACAAGCCTAGTTAATGAGTTTAGTTAGTTAAGTAAATCAGTTTGCTACGAGGTGCAGCACAGTGGAGAGGTGTGTTGTATTTTTACATATGTGGTACAAAACAATCCTTTTTCTGAATGGCTGGTCAGAGACTCCCTGGTAAGGATTGAAAACTGAGACATTCTAACCTATATGTGCATTAAATTGGGTTTCCCTGAGTTGGTTGTTAGGTAGAAAACTGAGGAAATGAGTCCTCACCAAACAGCCAGTTCAGATTTGTTGGATGAATCATTGGATATTTATCTCTGGTTGTATTTTAAAGTAGATGTTGTTGTATACAGATTCTGAATGTTAGATTACATTCTAAAACAAAAATGGATAAGTGAGCTGGATAGCATGGATAGACAATGTTCTGCAGAAATGCAACTGTTTACAACCTTTTGCAATCTTGTGTCTCTTCATTTCATGCAGCACTTCTTAAAAATACTCTTTTTCAAAGGAACACACAAACGATTAAATGCTCAGTAGTTTTATTTTACCACACAGTACACAAGGTTCTACAAACTCACCGACAAAAGTGACTTGTAACAATTTTGGTCTTAATCAAAAATGTAAAAAAACATTCAGATCCAACATCTGACATTTGGTCTGTCACAATACTTTTCAATAAATAAACAATAAATATTCAAATAAATAAAAGCACTAGGCTGGAAAGTACAGGGAAGAGGGAGGGGAAGTGTCTGCCGCTCGCCCTGACCCGTGATTGGCAGGTTCCCACGAGGGAGGAAGTCAGGGTTTGTTTGGGAAATACCGCTGGGCCAGAACTCTCTTAACATTCTCATCATGACAGAAGGCAACGGATGGCTCCCCGAAACAAAACCGTCATGCATTGCTTTCTGTTTGCATTGCTTTTCAGCACAAAATAATTCTGGTTTGATGAAATGGTGTCACTAACCTACTGAACTGAGAGACACTAGTCTTCTTATAACCCTCTGAAAACTATGAGCTGCTCTCCCAGACACAAATGAAGACTGAGTGTGCAGAACAAAAAGGATCAAAAATGGTGAAATAATACTGCAGTCTAGTAAAAGACTGGGCTTCACCAGTGTCTGTGAAACCAGCCCTGTGTGTATTACTCATATCACACTCATATAATGAGTGACTCATTCAGTAAGTTAGGCAGTTAAAAGCGTAAGGCACCAAATTGCAGGGTTTAGGGGTTTAACACCAATTCTCTAATGCAAATAACTTGGTAATTGGTGTCTGTACAAAATGTGTTAGTTGAAATGTAAGACATGCTGTTTCCTTATTCCTGTTTATCTGCCATCATAGGCTGTACGGTCAAAGTGCAACATTTACTTGGTGCAGTTTCACAGTGTGCCTCTAAGTACCTCTTAGGCTCTAGTAGCACATCCCTGATTCGTTTTTAGGCATGCGCCCCAAAGACTTTAATACATTCGACTGTGGATCTAGAACTGCTCTAGATCTCCAGCAGAAGAATCCAAGTGGTGCATTCATGAAAATTCAGGAACTAGACATTTATGAGCCAAGGAGTCCTTGAGTGACATTTTACTCATCTTTTCTTAGAAATGTGTGTGTATGTGCACATCAAATTCGCACAATCTGCGCAAAGTTTGTTTATCGAACATACAAGTGTTGCTCAACGCATGTCTGTCAGTTATGGGTCACATTAAAATGGGCTTGCATATAAATTTAGCAACATCAAGCACTTCAAAGCCTCAAAGACTTGGAGCAAGAAGCATCCCATGATGTTTTTACACATCGATTTTTTTATTTTAGTAAAATTTCGGAATGCGTTCACGTTTGTTCAGCCAGTCAGAACATTCTGAAGAGACTCCTGGCCTGTGGATGAATACACCTTGGATTTGCTCTCGGACCTTGTAGGACGCACGCCATAGCAGCCTCACTTCCTTCAACATGAATTGTTCAGTCAAGCTCAAAATAAGTTATAAAACTTAATATCCTGAAATATTAGGAGTATATCTCAAGCTGTCCAATAGTGGACAATTAAAGTGGAGGACTAGGCGAAGCCAATAAAATAGACGTCATAGTGATTTAAAAATAAATAATTTTACAAATACAGTAAAGTCGTACGAATAAATAAAGTTAGAAACATCGTTTGAGGTACGTGTGTGTTGCAGTGGGATTGGCACATTCGTGTGTGTGTGTGTGTGTGTGTGTGTGTATGTGTACAAATGCTAGTATTTGTTCTGCAGAAGTGTATAGTCACGTGCAAGCTTGCTTAGGTATTTCTCGAGATCCCGGAGAATAACGTACCCCTCTAGACGTGACACCCATCTCGAAGAGCTGGACACTTGAGTCGTCAGTTTGGGTTCCACAGCAGAGACAGTAGAGGACTGAGTGTAGACAGTAGAGGACTGAGTGTAGAAAGTAGAGGACTGAGTGTAGACAGTAGAGGACTGAGTGTCTCTTACAGTGCTGGAAGCCTCTTCTACATCTGCAGATACAATCCGTCTTCCACTTACGACCTCCATTCCCGATTGGGTTGAGGTCAGAATGCGATCTGGGGTGAAACGAGGCGAGGACACACTGGACACGAGGCTTGTGGAGGTTTGAGGAGCTGTAGCAGCTGGATTTAAAGGCTCCTCTGAGATCTGTGTGCTCTGCAGTGCTGGGAAGGGCTGTGTTGGGCCTGAAAACGCACTGGTAGGAGATGAAGTGTGTGGATAATCGGTAGTAGTCTCCTGTTTCAAGATCTTCATGTTGGCCAGCTGTGGAAGTAGAGCGAAAGAGACATGAGGATGTCACGTTGGGCATCAGTCATTTAGGCCTTTCCATTCACAATTTCCATGCATGTGGGATTTTACAGAATGGTGGCTGAAACCATGTGTGAAACTTCACCAAATTTTCAGCTAGTCGCTTAGCCTAGTTCTCGCAGCCTGATGGACAGTCCAGATTTCAATTGTACCATATATGTGTGTAAATATGTACTGAGCATAATCAAACGTTTATTATTTATATCACAGTTTAGTCTACTCACAACTAATGTACGACACAACAACGTATTTGCTGAAATTTCTTCTGTCTTCCATCTGTAATTGTAAAACCAAAGTTTTTCTCTGTCGTTTAGACTTTGTGGGTCCAATAGTTTACTGCTTAGTTTGGCTTAGTCGCTGATCATTAAGTGCTTTGTGGCGCCAGGGGCTTATCAAGCTTTCCAAAAGTGGGGGGGTTCTGAGGTAGGGATGCAAAGTTATAAATACAATTAAATCAATTTAATACAATATAATCTGACCCAACCACCCTCCCCCCACCAACCCCCCACACCCCCCGTGTGCTAAGCACATTAGAGTGAGGAGTGCACAAAACTGTGCAGTGCAATGAATCCTCCATGCATTAAAACATTCATCCTTAAGGCTCATTGCACTGTACACTTTCGTGATCTATTCACTCTAACTTACAAAGCACTTGATCAGCCACTGAGGCAAACTTAGCAGTGCTGGACTTTAAGATCCTCAGACAGAGAAACACATACAGTATGGAAGAAATTTAGATTCAGCAATTCAGGAAATAACAAAAAGTCATGCAAATGACCATAAAGCCCATGTTATTTTTTCAGACTGTTCTAAGTGTAACTAAGGATTATTTAGAAAGTGTGGGAAAGTCTTCGAAATGCATTGATTAGGAAAATGCCCTGGTGTGAATAGCCCTGAAACTTCCTGTGGAGTTTCAGTGAGCTTCAGTATGAGACTTAGTTATCCCTAAGACAGGAGCGAGTCTAAACATGCTTTACAAGAAACAGGTCGGGCTGAAAATCTGAATACGTTGCTGTGCAGAAAGCAGTGTGTATGTGTAAGGATAATAATGTCTTACACACACACACACACACACACACACACACACACACATATATATATCCTCATCCTCTAAAGGGAATACACTTCTGTACGATTTAATACAGTGTTGCTGTTCATTGCCCAATGTGTAATACTTTGGGAAAAACAGAATGTGGCCCATGCAGACTTTGCATATTTTATTTCTGATATTTTTTTTATATTTTATTTAATTTTATTTTATTGTACACCATTATGTTGGACCTGAAATAAATAGAAACTGCACTAAAATGCTATGATTAAACGTATGTAAGGATGCTTTCTGTGATTTTCAATACGTTAGTACACACACCCACAAATACAGGAAATATTACTGTTAATTATAGCTACTCACATCTGTATAACACATAGAATATGGAAGTCGCAGATAAATCTGAAAAGAAAAATGTGTGTGTGTACCTGAGTGTTGACTTGACTCATGAGGTCTCTCATATCCAGCTGGATGGCCAGGATGGTTTGGGACAGGGAGAGCTGAGGCCGCCCTCTTTTGTTTCTCTTCTGAATCCGTCTCACTTCACCGCTCTCTCTCTCCTCATCCCTGTCCAGGTCCAGTTTCTGACGCTGGCTCTCCAAGTGCGTCCAGAAAGTTTTCAGGTCACGAGAGGCGATGACCAAACGCTCAGTGTCCTACAAACACACGGCAACACACGTCCGGATTAAAACCTTCTGTATTAGCTGTTATTCAATTGCAATGCTGTTTGGTGTTTGCAAAATATCATCAGTAACACACACACCTGCATTTGCCGCCAGATGCGATAGTTGAAGGCGGCTGATGGGAGGGTGTTCAGCATGAGCGTTCTGTCTTCAAACTGACTGTCGCCAAACTGCTTTTCTTTCTGCCACATGAGGAGAGAAAAATGAGCTTTACATTAATGTGTTTCCGGACCGGAATGGGTAAAACTATTTATTTAGATTTCAGGAAAAATAGAAAGACAGACAGACAGACAGGCGGACGGACTGACGGATAGATTTATCGATGGGTAGATAAATAGACTGAGAGAGCGACAGAGAGATACTGGTTATATGCTTATTTATTTGTTTGTTTGTTTGTTTGTTTGTGTCCTTACATAAAGTAGGATGAGTTGCTGCACGCGACCCCGGATGGCGCGCGTGAGGCGGAGGGAGTTGGAGAAGCTGGACCGCGCGCTCTGCTGGTGGAGAGGGGAACTGCAGCCTCCCTGCAGCAGAGCAGAGAGGAGCAACAGAACCAGCACGCTGAAGCAGGCCATCTGAAACACAAACACACGCTTTTAAATGTCGCTCAAAACGAGTAAAACAACGCGATAAGTCGCCACCGAAATATATATATATATAAACGTCAAACATACATATGTAAAAATAATTTAAAAATAAATTAAGAATTAATTAGACGCAAGTACACCTTCGCTAAAATAACACATTCAGAATCACTTGTGCAGTGATTTAGAAAAAAAATAACCACACAAACAAACAAGCAAACACCACACAAAGAAACGACATTTTTAGATATTAATTTTGTGTTTTAGAAGCTGGACTAGTAACTAGAGGTATTATTATTATTAAAAATACCATTGCTAACACCATTAGAACTACTACAAATAATAATGTTGAGAATTACAACAATGAATAAATAATGTTACTTCTATTAATTTTACTTCAACTACTATTGTTAATAATAATAATAATAATAATAATAATAATAATAATAATAACTACCATTATCATAATCAGAATCACCATCAAAATAATAGCAAAATCACAAATATCTGAGATTTATTTTTGTAACCCATTATCTACGTGTTTTTTAAACCAACTGTTTTTTAAAGCTTTTTCTCACTAAATTCCCTATTGCCCTAATATGTCATTTGATCTCTTATTCACCTCACCATACCCCTCCACCTGTGGTTCAACAGACCTGTCTCAGTGTGATGAGAGTGGGTCTGAATCCACAAACCGTTAACCCCCCACCCCACCCAGACCCACCTCCCTCCACCAGACCACCCTGACCAGCTCCCCACTCACCACTCAGTGGGACTGTGCGCCTCGTCTCGCTGTGACTGAGAATGTGAGTGTGTGTGAGTGTTTGAGTGTGTGAGAGTGTGTGTAAAGGCCGGGGTTTATATCTCGCGCCTTGTTTCGTTTGCGCTGCGTAAGGGGCTTTTCTCGTACGAATTACGCTTTCATTTACCACGAGACTGGGGAAAAAAACACCCACACCCACACCCACACCCACACACAGCAGGACTGTTACAGTAATATTTAGCGCAAATAAATTTCACATGTATTGCATGTAATTAATACACGAATTATATTTTGAGACGTTTTATAGGTAATGATGAACAAAACCTAAAAACGTATATATATCTTTTTTTTTATTTTTTTTTTTATGTAGGCATGTATACCGTGCGGCTAATAATAAAAGTCGTCGCTGTTATAGGTGGGTTTTAGATCTTTTCAGTTTTGTGTGTGGTTTCTGGACCATGGTGAATTTGCACGAGAGTTTCGTAGGGGGGGATCCCGTTACGTCATCACGAAAGCAGGAACAAAACTGAAAAAACTCCTTTGAGGAGGAGAACCCAGCACCCATACCCCACCCCCACATCCACAAACACACACTTTCATTCTCTCTCTCTCTCTCTCTCTCTCTCTCTCTCTCACACACATACACACACACACACACGCCACCATTTACAGTACAACTGCTGTGTCAGCTATAGACACAAATATTTAACCCAGAGGGATTCTGCAAATAAAAAATAAATATAAAGTAAAATAAAAAAATTGCATTATTTAATATTTCTAAAAAATGATTTGCCTAATAAAAAGTTGGTAGGCGTAAATATGTAATTGTTTGAATAACCCCCACTATCCAGTATATACATGTATACTGGATACTATATAATAAGCCTTTGAAATCTGGGCCATTTATGAGTGTTTTTGCATCCCTTTATTTATTGTGTGATTTTAATTTCATAAGCTAGCCATTCATGCCTAATGTTGTCACTTTTGTAAGCAAATTCTAGTTCATGCCTAGTAAAATATAACATGTTTATTATTTCTACAAGGCAATATTTTTCAGTAGAAGTTTAACTGTAGAAGTTTGGGGGCTAAATGTCCATGTTATTATTATTATTTTTCAAACTGGGACATTCTAAGGCTGATAACAAAATACAAATTTGTGCTCATTTCCATCGGGACTTTGAATTCGACCTTTTCTGGTATCATTATTACTGCTGAAAAAGTTGTTCAGATGACTCTAGAATGCAGTAAAACCTTTTTTTTCTGAACAGTTAAACACAAATAATACAATACATATAACACAATTACAAAAAATAAACATGAACATTATTTTATAGAAAGTCTTTTGGCAAATTAGGATGAATTTGTTACAATGAATCTAATGACAAGAGTATGGACCATCGTGGAGTTCAATGCATGCTTTATTTTTTAGTTCAGCTGTGTGTCAGCTGTGTGTTTTTAGATGGAAACCTTTTCAAATTTGCTCTCATTTGTGCACACAATTATGCTGGAATAATTTATTGCACAAACAAGAGACATAGACGATTGTGTAGGGTAAGTCTTCTCAATTACAGTGATATGTGCATCATGCTTGCGTGTTACTCCTGCCGCAAATTAAGAGTCTGAGACTTAAGCTTACAAAATTGAATGCAGTCATGGAATTAAAGAAGTTTTTGCATTCATGGAGTTGAAAACGGTAATTCAAGCAATCCTGGGGTCTCTTGCCCAGATCCCCATGATGGAGGCCTTCATTTTGGACTGAACTGAAGAAAGGTGAAAAAAGAAAGATTAAATGCACAGTGAGAAAATGAAAACGTAGGAGAATGTGGTGGTGGACTAGTGGGTAGAGGACATGAGTTCAAATCTCACCTTCAGGTTACCTCAGCTGGGTTTCTGAGCAAGACCCTTAATTGCTTTGGATAAAAGTGTCTGCTAAATGCCATAAATGAAAATAAAGATGAGAAGGTGTAGTGTAGTGTAAATTCTAAAAATGTTTGAATTCAGATAAAATATGAGCTCAGGCCATTCAGAGAATTCGGTAGTTTTATGTGCGAGCTATTTTTGCCTGGCCATGATCTAGGAAGCCTCAGTCAGACTGGGTTCCACCTCATTGCTGACATCAGATTAACAGATTATCCATCTAAAAACTGTTGAACCAATGCTGGATCATGGTTGGTTATCCAGTGTTGAATTATCGAATTATCCTAGATCAACAAGCTCAGAGATCAGTGTTGGTCCAGTGGTTCTGCTCTACATCAAATCAGCACCTTTACATTTTTCAAGCAAATTGAACCATCCTCTGAGGGGACAACAAAGCAATGCTACGAAATGTTGTAAACGTAATAATGAATCTTTAAAACTGCTCAACACAAACAGTAGACATTCACAAACATAACTATGCATTACTTATGTTGTTTCTTCTTCTTTTTTCTACATTCTAGGCCGGGGGTTTCTCAGACGTTCTCTAGTAACCAAGCCAAATTATTATCACCGCTACATCCATGTCTGCCTTCCCAGAAGGGCTGCTTGTAATCAGAACAACTGGGACTCAAATTCATAAACACACTATTTGTGTTCGACCACAAGACAAGAGACCAATGGAAAACAGAACAAAAAGCAAAACAAAGTCATTACAAAGTCCCGCTGGGGGGAAAAAAGTATAGAAAGTGAGATTAAAAAGACAGGAAGGGACAAGCCACATAGATGGGCGCAGTGGGAATCTCCGAGGAGAATCCAGGAATGTTGATTATCTTGATCAAAATGAGAGCCATTTCTTTGCACTGGAATCGCCTTTGTGCACTTCTCAAATATATCAAGTTCTGGTGTGTAAAGCCTCATTAGTCACTTACTTGGCATTTTAACTGGGTATAATGGGAGTGCTGTTAATGTGTCCCCGCAAATCTTGGATGGAGAGCATAAAAAAAAATTGTGAGGTAGGTGAAGTCGGTGAAAGGAAATGAGAGATCTGGTGCAGGTCAAAGTCTAGGTTGACCTGGCTCGGGAAGTGGCTCGGGAAGTGAGAAACCCACAGCTACAATAACTTTGGCTGACATTGCAAATCAGTTACCCACTGTTCAGTTCATGGTTCAAGGTGACTTTATGCTCATCAGCAACTGTGAACACACACATAATTCCATGGAACACAATGTAACATAAAGCAATATTCAACAAGATGTAATAGACCATAATATATTGTAAGAGTACAGTAATGTAACAGTACAGTGTAAACAGGATTTTGCACCATAAATATAATTATTGTGGCAGCACTGAATAAAGTGCAAGAAATGACAGAAGCTATACAATAAATGGACAACACAGCAGTGTGTATATTACTGCACAGAAGACAGAAGCATAGAACCATGTTGAGTAAGTGTAAAGTATTGGACATAAGTGCCTGTTGTGGTTGTAAACAGAAAGAAAACAGAAAGTGCGATTGAACATAACATGTGCAGTATTCTATAAATTATTGATTCTTAATCTGAGCTATTTATTTAAATGAGGGATTTATCTCGTCTCAGCACTCAACTGGGACATGCTAGTCCATTGTAGACAAACATATTCACACCAAGAACCAGTTCATGTGACACTGATGTCTTTAGACTGTCGGTGGAAACTGTAGCTCCTGGTAAAAGCCCACGCAGAACATACAAACTCCACATAGAAAATACCATCCCAACCAGGAATTACACCCCCTTCTTGCTGTAAGGGTACAATACTGCATACAACTATGTCGCCTACCAACTAATAACATCAATCATTGCAACTGCATGCATACATTTGTCAGTCACATTGAGTTATGTGTACACTTCAATATTTGGAGGGGGTAGATATTTTAACTCTGATTTGTTGAACTAGACCAAACATCTATTTTAATAATCTCAACCATGACTTATAGAGAGGTTTTTGTTTAAATATTTTTTTATCACAGAAGCACAAGATGGCATTCTAATAGTCTACACGAACTGTGCTGTACCCAAACCATAATGCTTTTGCTGAATTGGCTTTGATGAAAACTGAACCCAGATAAATGTCAGTGATGTCCTGGTTCACCTTCATTTCTCACAGTTAAAAACTCGTACTAAAATGTATCTTCAGTCCAAACAGAGTGTAGTACCTGAATTTCCTGGTTATTTGTTTTGATCTATCAGAAAGCAGTCCTTTTAGCCCAGTTTTAGTCCTTTTTAGCAACTTGGATCAAATCAGATTTGGGTCACTATATTTATAAATGAAAACCTATTTTATTTGTTGTACAGCTCGGCTACTTTCGTCATTGAAATAGCGCAATTTGACAGATATTTAAAAGTAAGGCAAACCAAGCAGATTGTGTTATAACACACTGCCAGGCTGTTACCTGTAGATCTGCCCTGGATTAAAAGCGACAGCAACAGCTAGCTAGCTAGTTCAGTAGGTCTAGGACGGGTGTTTCCAAACGTTTGCAACTCATGGCCCACTGAAAGGCCACAAAATTTCCAGGGTCCATAAGAAAGTATCAGTAATCAGTGAAGACTCGCTTTCACTTGTAAAAAGTATTACAATATTCCTCATATTTAAACATATCGCTGGCCAAATGTCTATATCAGGGGTCATCAACATGGTGCCCGCAGGCATCTAACATTTAATTTTACCCCGTTGCTGTTCTCCTTTAATCAAATTTTCATTTAAAAAGAAAATTACAATATCTAAAATAAAATGTAAGCATGTTTATTATACATGAAAGTTAGATACATTCTAGATACATCTAAATTATCAAACTGGTAGGCCTTCCTATGGCAAAGTATGTGTCAAGTAGCTCTCAGTTTCAAAAAGTTTGGTGACCCTGGTCTATGTAATGCTACAACAATTTTTTTAAAGTACCACCCTGGCCCACAGGGGGGCCTGCTGCCCACAAGTTGAAACCCACTGATCTAACAGCTTCATTTATATTGTTAAACCTCTAAAAATGCTTCTGCACCTTCGGGGGTTGTGTCTGGTTTGGACATCTATTGTCCAATAGATGATTTTGTTTATTCATTCATTTTCTAAGCATCCTTGTAACACAGAAGCTGAGTGTTTTATCATAGTAGCACAGAAAATAACTACTCAAAATCTGAAATATCTGGGCCCTTGTGTAAGATTATTGCTCAAAGTCTAGACTTTTTAAAGGGGAATTCCTCCAATTTTTCAACATTTCTGCATGATGTAGTGTTTGACTCATTCACACTTCAGAGTGGGTTAGCTGTAAAACTTGGATCTCCTCACAGTGGTAGTGAATAGAACATAAATATTGCCATTTTATTTACCATTCAAACCCAGCAGTGAACCTATTGTGAAATGTTGATTTTGGTATTATAATAAAAAAACCTTTTTGAGCAATAATTTGCCACTGAAGTGCCTTCACCATTCAATGACAAAATTGGAAGATTCTGTGGAAATTTCTCATGAATTTCACTTATTGGGTAAATCAGTGCAGGAATGGAGGAAAAAAATCTAAAGATAGTTGATTGAACTTTTTTGGCTTTGAAAATCTTTCACTTAGTCTCAGCTTCACTATTCAGTATTATATTATGTTCTAAATCCAGCATTCAGATTTGATGCATAAGCTTTAATGCATTAGTCTCTCCTCTTGAATTTAGAACATCTAGTGAGTGAGTTCCGCTATCATGAGTGATGTTTATTGCCATAAAAAGTAGTGATTGCTGATTGAAAAGATTCTTCATTAAGAAGGATCTTTTGTGGTTCCAGAACCAGGACTTAAGTAACAATTTGGATGGTTCTCTGCAATTCAGAAAACTGTTCTTCTTATAAATAATATCTATGATGTAGAACATTTATGCAGTTCTTGAAAGAACCTGTGTGGAACTTTTTCATGCAAACGGTATTTAAGAAATTGCCAGTGTTGGAACAAAGGCCCAAACCTCTGAAAGGGTAGCTTTACTGGAGAAAAAAACAAACACAGGTCAGGTTGTGTAAAAATAATCAAAACCCTTTATGTCATGAATGAACAAATGAAATTGAGAGAACAAGACAAATTGCGAGATTGCACTGAGGAATCTTCTTGGAGATTCCCATGTTATCCAGCTTAGGCGCTGGGTCACCCTCTACCTCTTTCAGTCTCACTCTCTCTCTTTATGCTTCCCAGGGACTCCCTAAAAAGTTGGTTCTGCTTTTTGTTCTGTTTCAAAAGGGTGATCCCTCATTTGCTCCAGCCTATTTGTGCAGCCGAGACCCAGTTCTGATTATCAGTAGCAATTCTGGGAACGTGCCTGCACTGTGATTAAGATATTTGTAAACAAAACTGAAGTGGTCAGCACTAATGAACAGCAGTAGTTCCCCGTTTAGTTCTCAAGTTGAGCAACAGTTCACACTTCCTTATTAACCACAACCCGTTCCACTCGCTGTTTTAACTGGGACAGAAAAGAGAGTTTTTATTCTTCTGTAAACAAAACCAATGTAGAATCGGTGGGTTATTTTCAATCAAGGCATTATACTCATTACTCATCTTCTTCTCACCTTCATTATCTTGATGTTAATTGCCATTTTTTCCATCTTTTATCATCCTCCTCATTACCACCATCATCTTCATCCTCATCATGGTCATTCTCCTACTCAGGACCTGCATAACAGCAGTAACATCAACAACAATAATGATAAATATTTGAATTAAATACCACTTTTCCTACAGGTACCATGCAGCTCAAACTGCTTTGTAAAAACAGCAAACTTCACAACAGCAAGAAAGGAATTGACTGCACAAAAAAAAGAAACAAAACAACTGCCAAGCAATGAGATGCAACAAACACAAGCAGTGACGAATTGATGAACAGTATGTTAAAAATTAATAAATACAACAAGTAATACAACAATCAAAACCATAATAGAAGGATGTGAAAGTAATGCACCAGTAAAAGTAAAGACCATGATAAATTGCTGAATAGAAGAAATGAGAGCTGATATGTGCTGTGTTCCAGATCTTTCATGCGTAAAGCTAGGTTGTATCGTCACAAGAGAAAACTAGCACCATTTGCTAGATTTGTCAGACATTTATAAAGGTTCTGCACCATTAAAGGATTTAAGCAATACCTAGTAATACACTTTTGAAGGAAATTGTGAAGGAAACAGGCAGCCAGCAGAGAGAAATCTGGCCTTAAATGGTCTTGTTATCTAGAACGTGTTAATTTTGTTTAAGGTACAGTTGGTTTGCTGTGGTTGCGGAATCTATGCATCTATACAGTCAGCAGTTTTAATTGATTAATATGTGGTTTAAAAGTTAGATCCTGAATTACAACCAAGTTTATAATTCTAAATTATATTCTTTAGTAAAACCAGATTTCTAGTAGAACCAGATTTCAATGATTCACTACCAAGAATAAGCAATTATTTCTGTTTTCTCTCCATTTACTTTCGGAAGGTACTACCCCAAGCTTTTTAATAATCTGATTGAGCAGCAACTCATACAAATAAAATAAACATGGACCAAGCACAGAGTCCGAAGGCACACCACAGAGAATGATGCGCTTGTTTACCCAGACAGAACAGTTTCTTGCAGTTGTCTATGTAGAAAACTATTTTAACACAATCTGACTAATGTTAAAAATATGCCAATATATTTGGAATAATATAACATCACAATAAAATGGAGAAAAATCCAACCTTATTTATTCAATGAGGAAAAATATCATTTTATATGAAATCTTCTGTACTTTGTAAACAAAAGTTCTGTACTTTTTGACAACAGGACAGCAACTAATCAGCCAATGATTTTCGGAGTAATCTTGCCTACTCTCTGCAGTCTCTTGGGGTCTGAGAAGCAGTAAGTAAGTATGCTCTTGATGGTGGGGTGGCAGAAGTTCATCAGCAGCTGATGTGGTTTTTGTGAGCACTCTAAGGAAGTGCAGACCCTGCTGTGCGTTTTTGATGACCGTATCTTGCACAAGGCTACCTCTGTGGTTTAAATAACCATCTGATCAGAGGGGGAACTACCTAATCTACTACACTACCAGCTACCCTCACGGCTTTATCAGAGGAGCCGCGAGTTGTGGAGGGCATTGTGGATGTTTCTGTATCCAGCTTTGCTTTGGTGTTGCATTGTTTGAGCGGGAAAGCTTCCCATTGGTCATTTCTTAAAGCAACTTCCTCTTCGGGCTGGGCTGCGGGGTGCTGCATGGATAGAGTAAATCTTTGACCAGCTTGGCAGGGAGTGGTGAAAAGACTATGGTAATTTCCAGAACACTACACTCATATGCACACCCCCACACACCCACGTACACCACACACATTCATACACAGCTGGTCAAACATCTGGGGACACCCTGTCTTCTACTGAAATTAGTAGAGTAAAGTTTGATTTTCACTGTTATTTTCAGTTAAGTGAAAAAAATTACCCTAGAATTTACCACGAAACTACTCCTCTGGGTACAATGAGCTCGCTATGATGAGCAGCTTTAATATCATGGTTAGAAACCTCTCCAAATTACTGTTAAAAAGACATGTTGAAACTCTTTTGGCCCCAAAGGGGATGTTGAAAGGCTGATGTGTAAATAAAAGCACAACAATGAAAGAAAATTGGGGAATTTTGGCTGTATTAGTTAGTTTTAACAGCTGTTCCTTCTATTTAGCAGTTTTTGTAGAGAAGACCAGTCATGTGGATCCAGGTTTCCAGGCTTCCTGTCTGATATTCTTCAAACATTAAAAACATTTATTTGAAGCCCAAACAAATGAGTGACACAAACAATTAGAAATGATTTTAACCAATTAATATTACAGAGAGGGGGTCAGTGTTTGGACCTGATGACAGGTGTAATATTGATTGTTTTAGAACTCAGGTGGCAGCATTTTGAATAATCTGTATTTTCTCCTGCTTTGACATGGTATCCATGACCTTAGATATATTGTCTAGATACCAGAATGCTAATTTTGTTAAACATTTAAAACGATCACTGAAACTTGATCTACATATGCTTACATGCTCAAATATCTTCATATTTCTGAATTTCTGGATGAATCACATTCAGCTAAAAGCATTCATACTTGGTTATAGCACATAAACTGCATATATATTATGTTTCTCTCTCTCTCTCTCTCTCTCTCTCTCTCTCTCTCACACACACACACACACGTAATACATAAACTGCATATGTATTGTGTGTGTGTGTCTGTGTGCATGTGTATGCGTATGTGAGTGATAGAGCGAGATAGAGAAACATTTGCTATTGTACTTTACCCACAAACAACCACACCAACGATCATTCTCTCTTTTGTCCATTTTCTCTTCCTTTTTTTCTGATGTTTCCACGAAACATGAGTGATGCATGCCTCTCTGACTCTCTCTCTCACTCTCTCTCTCTCTTTCTCTCTCTACATGGACATGCAAATCAAACATTTTTCCCTCTGAGATGCAGTGTTGGCCTCCCTCGGCTGGCCTCTATTTTTCTTCTTTTCCACTTTTCATTTAATTGCTCCTAATACAAGGAAGCTCAAAGGTTACTTTTTTACCTGAGGTCCCTTTGACATCACATATAAAGCTCCTACGACAGGTCACAGTTCATGTATACATGGAAACCCATATTTAGAAAAATGTTACAGTCCTTCCAAATCAGAGTGATGTTTGAATGCGTGCTTGCTGACTTGCCAGTTAAGTTTGAAGTGTGACCACAAGACATGTTAAACAGAAAAATGAATTTTCTCCCCAGTTCAGTCGTCACTAATTCCACCTACTACATAGAAACTCCCCCAATTACACAATGTTACAGAGGTGGAAGTGTGAGGGCTGTATCTTTTCGGCTGCAATATCATTGGACGGTTCAACACACCCCCTGCCAGTTCTGTACGTCATTATGTAGCATTATATCCAGTATGAACTGTAGAAACCACTATGATTACAATGATAGAATGATAATAAGACTTGCCCTTTTATTTTATTGTATGGCAATCAGGGTGTATATCTGAATTATATTCATGTCTGAAGCTATTTGCAAGCTCAATGTTTGTGATTTTTTCACAATACAATACACAATAAAATTCAAACTTTTACATTGATTACACAAAGTAAAGTGGGGATGTTTTCTTCTCCTGTAAAGTTTTTCTTCCCCCGAACAATCAAATATATATTCTGCAATTTGGCAAGGCAATCTTTAGCCATGTTCATGAAGCACTGCACAGGCCATGAGAAAAATAAGGTGATATATATATAGATACTGAGCCAGGTTTTGCGATTTAATCAAAATATGTGCTCTGATCATGATTAAGGGCTTTTTTCCATGCTAGGACAACACTTCAGTGCCCGGACAGTACGAGAGAAATGATGAGTTGATTCCTTACCTTAACCTAACCTTAACCCTAACATTTACCATAAACTTACCCTAAACCGTGTCCACCTGGCACCTTCTTCCACTTCCTGAAGTCCAGGATTCATTCCTTTTAGTCTAGACATTGTCCATATGTTCTAAATACACTGTTTGCTTGTGTACTGATGAGGATTGAGCAACAATTTTGAAGTCATATTATTTTGGCAAGTAAATACTTTTCAAAAATGGCAGGCTAAGCAAAAAATGTGATAGTTCAAAATAATATTTGACTGTATTCTGGAAGAGCAGAACATTTAAGTGAATAGCCTGCCATGCTAAAATATCAGCATTTTGTTCATTATTCTGCATTTGTAAATGCTTTGTACATCAGTTTTAGCATGAAAAATTTTAGCAGTATTGATATGTATTATTTATTTTTATTTGTTAATTCATGAATTCCAAACCTGTAGACATACAGTATATTTATATGGTACAGTATACCACAGAATACCACAGTACAGCAGACTGGCCACAAGAGGGCACAACATCAAGGAGAAGATGTTACTGGTTTGTGAGGCCCACAGCACAGTTCAGCTCAGTTCCTCCACCATAGTAAGGGTGGTGCCATTTTTTACCCATTGATTTGCACAGTTTTTTACTGGCTATTTTTTACACATGGACATGATGTTACCTTATCCTAAGTAACTATGACAAATATGCATTTATCGGTGGTAAGTATTAAAGTAACCGAATACCACTGGTCATTTTAAAGGAATAGTTTGGTGAGAAACCGAATGTACACACATTTTTCACTTATGTGGTCCACCAGTTATGTGGTCAATCAGAAATGGTTCTTGAGTTATACCTGCAGCTGTTCACCAATTGCTCACCTATCCTCCTCAGACCACATCAAGGTTCTCAGTAAGGGGTAGCTGAGTTATGGATGTGGTTTAAAACACATTGAGCTGTAAAAATACAAAAGACTGTAGACAGCTGTTTCATTTATTACAGAATAAATTTGGGTTTACACAACAAATCTATTTGGTTAAATATAGACTTTTAGTATTTTGACATTAGTTTTGTATCTTTCAACACCAGAAACATCTTCACCATCAACTACATCTGATGTAACTGGACAGCTGGGGGTGTATCAGTTCAAGTGAGTGGCAGGCCTGGTTATACCAGGAGTTTAACACTCGCAAGACCAGAAATATGATGTCAGATTACTGTAGATTCCGCACTTGTGGCCAGTCTGTCGCAAGACTGAGCACTCAAACCAAGGCGAAAATATGAGTTTGAGGCAAATGCCAGGACCTCTCAGCAGAAAGTTGCAAGCACTTCCAGTATCGGTTGAGGAAATCGTTAGTAGATCGAGGAGCCGTGACTCATCTCAGTGTAGTGGTTATTCTGGGAACTAGAATAATTTTTTATAGGCTCTGTGGCGCAATGGACTTCTAGACACAGATGCGAAGCCAATCAACATTCAAAGACAGTGGGTTTGAGTCTCATCAGAGTCGAAGTTGTAAAGCCTACAGGCAGTGGCGGAGCTAGACTTTTTTACTTGGGGGGGCTAAGGGGTGGGCAAAGCTATTTCATTTTACCGATTACAGAATTCAGCAAGTTCTTCTCAACAAGACGTGCGGTCAGAGTGCAGAGCCGCGACAGGGGGGACACCACTGCGTATAGCTGTGTATAGCCTACATATTAAAAATCCCGCGCTAGAGCAGCTACCAGCGGCTGATTGGCTAGTTTTGTTTAGAATATGTCTATCACCATGGTAACGCGTACTCACTCTCAACTTGTCATAGCAAAGATCCTT
>JBBKCR010021782.1:0-12045 GCA_037577295.1 Ladigesia roloffi | reverse complement strand
CACACACACAAACAGGCACACATACACACACACACACACACACACACACACAAACCCAACAAAATCCAATTGTGAATGAGAATGAAGAACATAGGGGAAAAAAAAGAGACAGGATGACAGAAGAAAGAAGTACGTTTGACTGACAGAACGAAGAAGAAAGGTGGAGTTTGAAGAATAAATTAATTCAATACAATGCTTTCTCTCTGATAATCAAACTGAGGTTGACAAGCTTATCCATGGAGCTGTCATTTATGGGGGCAATTTATTTAACTTATTTAAGAGTAACAGCAAACATAACTTCTGTAGTGTTGCAGCAAATAGAGAGACAGCTATGCATGGACAGGTGTGTTAGGACAGAATATTCTGAACATGGCTTTTTTTGAACGGCTATAAAATGTTTGCGGGTCAAAGTTTTTGTACCTGAGCCACTCTTTAATTAAGTAATTCAGTGGGCTGAGCCTAGTAATTGAGTGGGGATACCTTGGATACTCCAATCACGTGTCCATAATGCTGATCCCAGCCTACAGATCGCTCGCCAACATATGATGACAGGTGCGTACATCACCAGAAGATCCACAGGCACATCATGGACACTGAGGATGTATGATGCATGTGGCAGGGCATCCAGGCCATTATTCACTACAGAAGGTGAGGCCTATCTTCCAGACATGGTCAGACCAGGTGAATAGAGGGAGGAACTCAACTGGCCCGCTGGCTGTCACTTCATGCCTACCAACCATTTCCTGTCTCACCATCCAGGTAGATCTCCAACTGGGCCACCAATAGACCGTGACCACTGCTTTTGCTGACTCGGGGGCAGTGGGGAGCTTTATAAGGCTTATGCTACCCAGTTGGAAATCAAATCTGAGGTGTTATCTCAGCTTGTTCACATTTTTGACATTGATGGTTGGCCCCTTTCTAACAGCCACATAACAAACCCAGATAATACAGATGAATACTGACAATCATTCAGAAAAAAATACTGCCTCATCAAGCTCCCGTCACCACCCATCATCTTGGGTTATCCCTGGCTCATGAACCATGATCTTTTCCTGGAGTCAACATAAGGTGCTTCAGTGGGGTCCAACCTGTCAGAAACTTTCCCAGACGAAGGCTGAGACATGCTCTTGACCCTCTTAGGTCAAGGCTGATATCAACCTGGAGACAATTACTCTCCCCTATTGCGATCAGCAGGGGTCTTCAGCAGACAACGAGCCATTAAACTTCCATCTCATCGCCCCTATCATTTGGCCCTTGACCTCCATCCAGGTGCGGTACCAACCCACGTCTGGCTACAAGGGGAATAGCGGGCCATGAAGGAACACATCACTGAGGCCATCCTCATCACCCACAGCCACAGTGTTCCTCTTCGTTAAGGAAAAAAGATGGGAGTCTCTGTCTCTGTGTCAATTATCGAGAACACCACCGTAAAAATTGGCATCCATTCCCTCTCACAAATACTGCCCTGGCCACCCTCTCTGGTTCCAACATCTACACCAAGCTGGACTTGTGGGGCACCTACAACCTGGTCTTCATCAGAGAGTGTGACGAGTGGAAGACGGTCTTCATAAACCTACTGGCCACTACGAGACTTTGGTAATGCCATTTTGCCTGTATAATAGCTCAGCTGCCTTTCAAAACGTCATTAATGATGTCCTATGTGACATGCTGGGTAAGTGGTGCATAGCATACACTGATGATATACTTATTTATTCCAAGTCTGAAGAGGAACACTCCCAGCATTTCAGAGCAGTTCTACAGAGGTTTCTGGCCACCTGTTGTGCTGTAAGTTGGAGAAATGTGTTTTTTTACCAGCACTCCGCCATATTCCCCAGAAGCTGAAGGCTGTACGTCCTTGGCCCCTACTCAAGATGTTGCAAACAGTTGCAAAGTTTTCTGGGGTTTGCAGGCTTCTAAAAGTGATTGAGTTAATCAGGGTCATGACTTGGAACCACCACAGACGAAGAATCCACCAGGATGATTGATCGTCCCCATAGGATTGCGTCCGGAGGTCGTTCAATGAGCCCACTCCTCCACTGTTGCTGGACATCCAGGCCTTTCCAGGACTCTCTCTCTCCCCCAGTGTGCTTTCTGGTTAGACATGATAAAGTCTGACTCTAAAGATATCGTTCAACCCTGTGACACCTGTGATCATGCTAAACCAATATACATGGTGGCTGCCAGTGAACTCCAACCTCTTCCAGTCCCACGACTTCTATGGTCACATATAGCCCTGGATTTTGTGTCCAGACTCCCTGAAAAAATAAAATAATCACCATTGTCAACCGCGTCTCCTAAACTGTGCACATGGTGGCTCTGGCCAGACTCCCCACAGCTAAGCGAATTGCTGAGTTTTTCATCGAACACATAGGCCAATTGCATAGGTTCTCCAAGAACGTTGTCTCAGACAGAGGGCCCCAGTTTCCAAGTTCTGGCAGGCCTTCTGCTGTTTGATTAATTGTCTCCAGCAGCCTGTATTTGGGATATGACCCTCAGACGAATGGTCAGAATGAGCGGATCAACAACTGGAGTGCTTCCTCAGATGTTTTGTGGCATATTATCAGCACACCGGCCTCGAGGGCCAGGGAGTACATTCTACATGCCAACCAAGCTACATCCAACAACACTGCTGCTGGAATCCTCTGGGACAGTTGTTGGTGACAGGGTTTATATATCCATGTTGGTGACAGGTTTTACCTATCCACCAGGAACATCCACCTCCACACTGAGACACAGAAGCTGTCTCCTCAGTTCATTGGGCCATTCAAGATAATCAAATGTGTCAACCCTGTTACCTTCCAGCTCCACAACATATTAACCTAAGAGTTGTAAGCAAAATTTGATGCTCTCACATTACTGATCATTTTTCCTCCATCCATTCATGCTGTCTGTTTCTGCCAGGTTCACACACTCACACAACCACACAGGGTTAAGATGCAGAGCAGAAGACCATCATTAAAAAAGGTCTGTCCCTGTAGGACCCTGCGCATTCTCTATTAGTCCAACATCCAGTGGGCTGAGCAGGTAAGCTATTTGATTGAGAGGGATGCCAGAATTGCCAGAAAATCATTAGGTAGTAATTTGATATTAAAAATGCAACAATACTTGGAAAATCTTGAAAAAAAAAAAATGGAACAATATTTTCTATCCATTGAGTGATGCCATAAGAAAAGCATTTGGGTTTTCTGTAGGGGAGCTGAACTGATTGAATAAAGTCAGGATGTTGTGAATATAATGCGAACTTTGGAAATGTAGCCTTTCCTGGAAAGTCAGCGCTTGCTCATAGATCTGAGGTGCATATTTCAGGTAAAAGACTTTGTTATGTGGATGGAATTTCCACTGTGTGAGAAGCGGTCAAGGAAATGGTTAAACAGTCGACAACATGTATTCTTCCGAAACCTGCAAAACCCCATTACAATTCAGCTAACCACACCAAGCCAAATTTTGCCCCACATTTACCTCAGGTTACACAAAGAGTTAAACACTTGAAGATTTATGTTACATTTATTCAAGATCTACAATAATTTACAAAAACATGCCCTGCTGATTTTCTAGATAGGCAAGGGTAAAAGATCATTCTATAACTACAGCACAGGTATATTCCCATCCTGAATGAAATTCCCAAGAACAAATTTTCATGAATATTAAGAACTTTTTAGTGAAAACAAGATATGAGAAGAGCACATTTCAGCCTATTTACACTCGTCCAGATTGTTACATATTCCATTCACATCTACTCTCTGTTAATAGAGCTTCTCCATGCATCAAAGCTACATTAAAATCCAAGAAACTTCCAAATGTTCTAGTTGTTGTGGTCCCAGAAATGTGGTTCCAAACATTTGAACTCTAGCTATACATTTAATTATTCCAATCATGTAAAGCTCATAAGGAGTAGTTTGTAATATCCATGATTGTCTTCTAAAAATAACATTTTTGGTAAATGTTTAAATACAGCTTAAACAACAAAAACAACATGCATGAATGAATGTAGCTCAGTACATCTCAAACTCAAACCTCTTAAAGTGATGAAATAGCAATGTGTTAAGGTCACATTTACAATTTTAACTATATCAGAGAGCAATCTATCCCAGTAAGGCCAAGACCAATGAAGTGGCCAAGAGTAAACAGACCCAGATAGACATATGCTACTTACTATGTTCATAAGGGTCAGTAGATATTTCTGGATGTTCTCTCGACCATGGAACTGAACCACTGAGCAGTCCACCCCCAGGAGCACTTCAATGTTGAAGATTTCATCTTGGTATGACTGTCTTTTTGAACGTCTGGTGCTGTTGATTTTTCGTTCAAATTCTCTGGAGAAAAAATCTGCTCCAGCCAGGCCACCCTGTGCTGAAGCTGAAAAAAACAGCATTTTCCATTTCAGACACATTAAAAAATGTATGCGAGGCCACATTCATGGTACAAAGTCTCTAGTAGGTCTGTGAAGTGATTTACTGCAACATGTTCAAACACACAAGTTTTGAGTTGTAAAAATACAAAAATAGCATCTCTCATTTTAACCAATTACATTTGTGTTCTTATAGACATAAAAAAGTACACAATGATAAAACAAATTTAGTATGGCAGTCTGTACATATTTGAACTAGGGCTGGGAATTTAACGCGTTCCCAGCCCTTAGATTATGTAATCACAGAAATAAATAAATCGTTAATATTTTTTACGCAATTAACGCTTTACGTCATCTTCCTAAACAGCAGGGGAACGGAGTCTCAGATCACTGCTGTGTGAGCAGCCAGAGAGCGCGGTTCAGTTCAGTGAGATTTGGAAGAAAAAAACACCAAAATAAAAAGTTGTGCCGTGATGTCTTGTGAATGTTTTTGCCGATTCTGACTCTGAAGGGTAATATTTGCCATTTGGAAAAGACTCTCGCATCTCCAGGTTCAACTTTGGAGTGCAAAAACAAAGCAAAAACACATGTTTATTTAAACACTTTGCCCATCGGGAAAGTGGGTGGCAGTTGTGAACGTGGTCATAGTGGGAGAGCTGTTGGTCGAGTTAGAGACAGCAGGAGAGGGGGAAAATTGAGCTGGAAGTAGCCGCATTAACTTTCACCAACCAGACCTCCAGAGGTGCGGAATCTCAGTGCTGTGGCCGTAGTGTGTGTCAGAGAGAGCTGGGAAATTTATCAAAACTGTCATATGTATCTGTGATTAAATGCGACTAATTAGATTAATTAATTGCCACACCATGTAATTAATTAGATGAAAATTTTAATCGCTTGACAGCAGTAATTTTTTTATATTTTCTGATATTATATATTTTTCTGATATATATTAAGATTTATTTTCTTAACTTACTGGGAATAATAATTAATAAGCAATGTGCAAAGATAAAAATGTAGCAAATAGTTATTGTTTGCTAAAATGTTTAGTCATTAATTTATCTGTGCTATCTTGTGTTGGACACTGGTTAATCTGTGCTACCTAGTGTGGGGGAAGCTGGTACTACTATAACACCTTATCGAACTACTTTTGAAAGAAAATCCTGGCTCACCCTTTGCCATGTACAATGAAGTCTCTGATGTAAAAAAATTGTTCTTAAAACTGACATTGTTGACCACACTCCTCAATTAAAACAACACATTAATTCAATTTATTTAATTTTAGGTTAAAAATTAGAATATTGTGCAAAAGAAAATTAATTTCAGTAATTGAACTTAAAAGGTGAATCTAGTACATGATTTAGACACATTATATAAACTCCAAATTCAAAATTTCTGAAGATTAGAATATTGTTGAGATGGGGAGGGCTCTCCCATCATGCACTGCTCCCTTGCAGACCTGTTAATGTATTCTTTGTGTGTTATTATGCGGTTATTTTGTGTGTTTGGCGGGGTAATTGTGTATTTGTGTGGGTTTGGGGTGTTATTGTGTGGTTTGGGATTGATTTGGGTTGTTTTATTGTGTTTATAGTAGAAGTACACAGACCTACCGTCTATGTGAAACACGGAGGCTCTGTGTACCTGGGGTGAAATCCTTCTGTTCAGTGAAACGAAAGTAATGATATGTGTCTTAACACTTTCCATACCCCTACTGTTGAGCTCTTCTGTAATTACTGCGGAGTCTGCTCCCTTTAGAGTCGCAAAGGTGTCTGCCGCCTAACTAGCTGATCAAGCATTGCTGCGTGGGGTTAACTGGGGATTAGAGCCAGCAGCATCAGCAGCTCATAGAGGAGTACAGGGACATCTTTGTGGCGGAGGAAAAGGATTGTTAACACACAAATTTGGTGCAACACAATACTGACACTATATTCTTCTGCTACATCAGCGGCTCCCTGTAGTCAAGCGGGCTCTCACTGAAGCCATCGGATAGTCCGTGGTCCGCTCCTGTAGTCTTGGTGAAAAAGAAGGATGAATCATGGCGGTTTTGTGTGGACTATCGCCGACTCAACATGGTCACATGTAAGGATTCTTACCCGCTGCCTCACATTGATGAGGCCCTTGATTGTGTATCGGGCTCTTCCTGGTTCAGGTCTCTGGACCTACGGAATGGCTACTCGCAGTTAGAGCTCTCCCCTGAGGCGCAACCCAAAAATGCGTTCAGCATCAGGCAGTGCCAATGGCAGTTCCGGGTTATGGCTTTTGGGTTGTGTAATGCTCCGGCTATGTTCGAGCGGCTCATGGAGAAAGTGCTTGGGGATATTCCGCGCTCATGCTGTGTAGTTTACCTTGATGACCTGTTAGTCCACGCACGTAGTTTTGATGCAAAGCTGCAAAAACTCTGGGAGGTCTTCGAGGTGATCCATCGAGATCTAAAACTGCATCCAAAAATGCCATCTGTTTCGTCCGCAGACGGAGTTCTTAGGGCATGTGATTAGCGAGAAGGATGTCACTACTGACCCGGCAAAGGTCGTTGCAGTAAAGACTTGCCAGTACCAGCTAACATTCACCAGCTACGTAACTTCTTGGGGCTAGCATCGTACTACCAGTGGTTTATCCGTGATTTTGCCACTTTCGTGAGCTCATTATATCGGCTAATGCAGAAGTGGCAGGTGTTCAACTGAGACAGCGATTGTGAGCGCACGTTCACATCTCTGAGGGCTGGGTTAGTCTCCACTCCTGCGCTGGCATATGCGGATTTCCAGAAGGACTTTGTGCTAGATACCAATGCTAGCGATGTGGGGCTGGGGGCCATGTTGTCACAGGCTGGGGGTCAGGTTGTGGCTTATTTCAGCCGTTCCCTTATAACGGATGTATGACGCACTGCAAACTATTGGCAGTTGTAGCCGCACTCAAGCATTTCCATCCCTACCTGTACGGATGGAAATTCTGTCTTAGGTCGGATCATGCAACGCTCATGTGGCTAATGAGGGACAGTTCGCTTGCTGGCTGGAGGTCCTCCAGTACTTTGAAATTTGAAATCCAACACCGCGCGGGGAGGCTCTACAGTAATGCCCGCGCGTCCGTGTGGTGAGTGGGAGTGTCGGTGTTGCTATCAGGTGGAGGCGAAGGGTTGAGAGGAAGTACAGGACCAGGCTGTTGCGGTGCGGGTGGCGCGTTAGGACACAGTACTGGGGGCTGAGTGCACAGCAGATTGGCGAGAGACAGAGGGCAGACCAGAATCTTAGACGCGTGCTCTAGTGGGTGTGGGAGGACTGGTGGCCTGCGTGGGGGGGAAATCTCCGATGCGGATCCAGAGCTAAAGTCCTAAGCTGCTCAGTGGGACAATTAGGTCGTGTAATACGGGGTGCTGTATCGACGGTGGGTGCGGCCAGGTCTGCGCGGCACGGTTCTACAGCTTCTGGTCCCAAGGATCTTTTCCGGTCACGGATTGTGGGAATCGCTTTGTGATCGTGGCGATGGACTACTTCACTAAGTGGCCGGAAGCGTTTGTGGTACCGGACCAGAGCGCGACAACCACAGTGGAGGTTCTGGTGGCACAGATGTTCACTTGCTTCGGGGTTCCGGAGGAGCTGCACAGCGACCAGGGCCAGAACTTCGAGGTGGAGGTGTTCAGCGTGTCCACACGCAGGTGGAGCAGTTTAACCAGACCCTGGCCACCCAGCTTGCAGTCCTCACCAGCGACAACCAGAAAGACTGGGACAGTCACCTGCTGCTGGTTCTCTGGTCCTACCGCACAGCGGTCCAGGAGTCCACGCAGTCCACCCCGGTGGCTTTGATGTTTGGATGGGAGCTGAGGACTCCAGTGGACCTAGTGTTTAGGGCCCCACCTGAGCCAGAGGTGCCTGGGAAGCCGGGCCTGGAATATTATCGCCACCTGCTTGAGCAGTTGCATCTGGCTAATGATTAGGCTCGCTGGGCGAGGCTGGACAAGGTTGGTGCCCAACAGCGGCAGTCCTATGATGTTCGGGCTCACGGCTGGGACTTTACGGTGGGTGAGAATGTATGGATGCACAGCCCGGTGCAGAGGAGGGTCCTGTCACCCAAGATGATGACACACTAGGAGGGCTTGTGCAAGACCGTAGAGAGACTGGGAGATGCAGTGTACCGAGTCTGGCTGTACCATAGGCCACATGTGGTGGTGGTCCACCGCGATCGCATCGCACCGTCCCAACCCCATGGACAGACTGAGGAGGGGGCCCAGGCTGAAGACGAGCCTGTGTCCCCCGGCCCCTCAACTCTTCTGGACAGTGAAACTGGGGGTATACCACGCCCGCAGAGCCGTCAACCCCAACGCCTCATGGACTTTGAGGTGAACTGAGCGGCTGGGGGCATCCGCGTCTTGGGAGGGGGCAATGCAACAGAGTTGAGATGGGGAGGGCTCTCCCATCATGCACTGCTCCCTCCAATAACTGTTAATGTGCTCTGTGTGTGTTATTTTGTAGATATTTTGTGTATTTGGGGAGGATAATTGTGTATTTGTGTGTGTTTGGGGTGTTATTGTGGGTTTTGGGATTGTTGTTTTATTGTGTTTAGAGTAGAGGTACACAGACCTACCGTGTATGTGTAACACGGAGGCTCTGTGTACCTGGTCTGTTCAGTTAAGCTAAAGTGGTGACGTGTGTGTTAACTCTTTCCATGCTCCCACTGTTGAGCTCTTAAATAAAGGCTGCTAAGTTCATCTGCTCTCATGAGTGTTCCTTGCCAAAAACGATCTCAGCTTGAAATCGTTACAATATTATAAAAATGTTCAATATTTTAAGTTCAAAGTTTAAAACTCTAATCAGCTAATTAATCCAAAACACCTGCATAGGGTTCCTGAGCCTTTAAATGGTGTCTCAGTCTGGTTAAGAAGAATTCACTATCATTGGGAAGACAGATGACCTGACAGTTGGGCAGAAAACTATCACAGACACCTTCAAAAGGTAATTGCAAAAGATGTTGGATCTCCTTAAAGTGCTTTATCAAAGCAAATAAATAGAAAGTTAAGTGGAAGGGAAAAGTGTGGAAGAAGAATTTGCAAAAAACTGCAGCCTGGAGAGGACTGACAGGAAAATGCCATTCAAAAATGTGGGTTTTTTTCACAAGGAGTAGACTGAGGCTGGAGTGCATCAAACTGCTTCTGTACAACAAACAATGTCAAGCATCTTAACTGGGCCAAAGGTCTGTTGCTCAGAGGTCCAAAGTCCACTTCTGATGAGAAACCAAGGTCCCAGAGTCTGGAAGAAGAATGGAGAGGCACACAATCCAAGATGCTTGAAGTCCAGTTTAATATTTCCACAGTTTGTGTTGATTTGGGGAGCAATGTCATTTGCTGGCATTGGTCCACTGTGCTTTAATAAGTCCAGAGTCAACAAAGCCATCTACCAGGACATTTAAGAGCACTTCTTGCTTCCTTCTGCAGACAAGCATTGTTGAGATGCTGACTTCATTTTCCAGCAGGACTTGGCACATTTATTGAATCCTTTTTTATTAAGGTAATTTTCAAATTTTCTGAGATTTTGAATTTTCGAGTTTTATTATCTTCAAAATTATAATTAATATATACTTGAAATATCTCGCTTTGTATGTAATTTTTCGCATGTAATTATATATATGTATTAGGGATGAGCCGGATACTTGGCTGAAACGAGTATCCGGTATGGATAAAGCACTTTTGACGAGTACAAGTATCATACGTGTAATACGAGTCAATATCTGTGCTCGGATTGAATACAAATTCTCATTGGGTAGCTGAATGTGTCTGCGTTCTGTGGCGTCTGTCAGCGCGAGTGTGTCAGCGTGCTTGTAGCGCTTTAAGTAGTCCACGTTGTTAGTTTCGTTTTTCAAGCCAGCGCATGTCGAGATTTTAAAATAATTATGTTTACATATTTGGCTGTTCAGAGCAGGAGGGGCATAAGGGGGGACAGGAGCAATTCTAAGGGAGCTCTCTCATCCTCTCTCTCTCTCTCTCTCTCTCTCTCCCTCCCTCTCTCTCCCTCTCTCTTTCTTTCTCTCTCTCTCTCTCATCCTCTCTCTGCCGGTTATCTGAGTTTTTTTTTGCTTCATGCCCTGAGTGACACTTTCTTGCTGTATTTTATAAAAAATAATAAAGGTAGTTGTGTTATAAATAATATAAAAAAATTAAGCTAAACATACACGCACTCACGCACACTCACACATACCTGGTGTGGAAATAAATAAATAGAAAAACCCAAAAAATAAATCCCAATGATTATAAAAAAATTTAAAGTTAAAAACAGAGTTATGTTCAGATGAACACTCTTGTTCATTACATTTTAGTTCATAATTGCAACCGCGTTTGTTGTATTAATTGTTGCAAAACAATCAGTATAAAGTTCGTTTGTTATAGTGATCAAAATCACTGATCTTAAGCTCAATGCTGATGCTGTCATGTAATTAATTTTCTAACCAGCAATAAATATAACAATTTTTGAGGAATACATATCAATTAATGCTTCAAATAACATACAGGTTAAAGCCCCGCCCATTTCAAGACAACCCGACCAACTTCCTGGTTAAATATATCATTTACTAGTTTCACTTTTTGACCTTTGCACAATATTCGTGGGTTATTAAAAAAGAAGAAAGAAGACATCTTTGACCTGCTGGTGCATGGTCGAGGCCAGCTAGCAGCTACTAACTTGGAGCATTGAGCACCTCATTCACACTCCACTCCACTGAACAATACTGTAAAATACTGTAGAGCCCCAAAATACACAGTTGTGTTCCAAGAGCACTAACAAATTGTCAAAAAATGCTAATTTGTGATGGGTAGCATGTTTCAGTTTAAAAAATGCCTAAAAATGCATATTTTTATCGTCTTAACCAGGGGTAACCAAACTTTTTTGAAACTGAGGGCTACGTCATAGGTACTGAGTAATACAAAGGGCTACCAATTTGACAGAATGGAATTTACCTAAATGCATCTAAACTTAATGTATATTGAACATGTTTTAAATGCATTTTTTAGATACTGTCATTTTAAAATCTGTATATATGCCAATGTGATTAAAGGAGAATAGCAATGGGAAAAAAATAATGTTAGAAGGTGCTCACTGGTGAGTTGTGCTATTTTTAGAACAGTTCCGCAGGGTACTCATGTGGTCCTTGAGGGTGCCCTGATGTTGGTGACCTCTGATCTAAACCATAAATAGGTCCCAAATATGCTCCCAAAACACTTTAATTAAATTTAAAATTCAGCTCAATACATTATACTGAAAGAAAATATAAGTGTTAATCCATATCCATACTGTACAATGTACACTGAACTGCTGTCTCCCGCACTTTAGATATTACCCCTGCAAATGTACTGTAGTACTAGCATATAAAATACAGATGTTACCCCAGTAATTATTATGCATATGCTTTTTCTTTGGTATGCCCTGTAGTTTTCTTTGGTATTACTACGATAATACTTAAATTCACTAGGGATGAGCGAGTACAGCATTATCTGTATCTGTATCTGTATCTGTTAACGAGATGAATTATCTGTATCTGTATCTGTACTCGGACTGGGCGGAGCCTAGCCCAGAAGTGGGTGGTGTTTAATCCGGAAGTGGGTCAGGTTGTCTTGAAATGGGTGGGGCTTTAACGGTATGGTTTTTTAAAAATGCAATTGATATCTATTGATCAGAAATTGTTATATTCATTGCAGATTAGAAAACTATTTATATGACAGCATC
>JBBKCR010021764.1:0-12047 GCA_037577295.1 Ladigesia roloffi | reverse complement strand
GAACAAACCACATAATCAATTCATAATGCACAAGCAACTCATCGGAATAAATATAATGCACTTCCAGTGATTACCTCTTTGTCTTCCAAGCCATGCCTAGAATTGCCAGCAGTCACCAGCAACAACCCTAAAACACCACTTACTACAGTAAGCAACAGACCAAGCAGTTACAACTTGAAGTGCTACAGGCCCTCCTTTAAACCGTTCAATCAAGTCAGCTGATGAACTTCACCTGCTCACATGCACCATGACTCGTTCATCCACAATCTCTTCAGCTGATTGGTTGCCCATGCTCACGTGGCCTCAGTATCGACAATATCGGGGAGCACAGGCACAGGCCTGATGTCCTTTCCCCTCTGATGGTGCCGATGTGGTATAAAATCACACAAGCTAACACCCTTGTGTTGGCATGAGCTGGTGATCAAATGTCATAGTAGAAGTCATTAGCTCATTCTGCTACTGTAATATCAACGTCGTGTTCATGGAAGACAATCCTGAATAAAAGTTGTGCCACAGTGTTTAACAAGGACATCATAGACTACAAGCCTATATGGGGTGAGAAAATTACTAAAAACTTGAGTGAGATGCCTATGACAGTGTCTTTTCAGAGTGTGGGTACATGGAGTCCCTCTGGCAGTTTAAAGCCGGATTTCCAAGTTGGCCACGGAGCCCCAGATGCAAGAGTTGACACATATTACAATGCAGATTGGACATCTGCATACTGTAACCTGTCTCAAGGGCTTTCTAGTGGGTTTGGTGTGCAGAAGCCAGTTCAGCAAAAAAGCCTGGATATCCCTTTACAGCATCAGGCTTTTCACAACCCCAGCAGTCTGCTACAACAGAAACAGCTTACTGTATGAAGTTGAAGAAACTATCATGGTGTTTCACTGCTACTGGTTTTCTGGGTGAAATTGCAGAATATTTTCATAATGACCAGGGGCCTGAATCATAAATCCATTCACACCATCAATGTACAAGTTTCTTTATTTTGTTATTTGAAGTATATCACTTTTCTGTCTTAGGTGGTTATGATGTTAATGTACTATCTAGAGGGCATTTCATATTTCTTCCCCCTTTTTCTGACAGGTTTTGTCATTTCCTCACACCAAATAATATTCTGGTCTACACTGATTTATGCCCTTCTGAAACACCTTAATTGTCATGAATGAACATGCTTTTCATGTTACATTATCAGAACTAGCTAATGACATTTGATCCTTAGATGACATTTGACCACCAGCTCATAGTGTCTGGATGCACAGTGGCCAGGCTCATTCCATGACTCCTCACACTTGACAATTTGATGAAGGTAATGCACTCTGCATCCTAAATATCTGTTTACTCAAATTGCATGTGAAAATCTCTCCATTTGTTCACAGATTTGATGGCCTTCTGCTGGGGGACCGAGGATGTCCATGCCTTGCTCACCTGCTAAACCCTTATGCTGAGCCTCAGACAAGGCAACAAGCATAATAAAACATAGCTCCTGGCAACACAAAGGCCAGAACTGAATGATTTTTGTGGTCCTGAAGGCACTTTTGCCTGAAGGGCCAACAAACGAAGCCTGAGAGGGCCTGTCATGTTGTATCCACGTGTAGTACTCCAAAACATATTGTGTACCCTTTGACCCTCAACCACACAGGTTGTGCTGTGAGAGTGGCCATCACGGAACAGTTTTTCGAAAGATGGCAACAGGAATAATAAATACAGATCAACACAACAAAGCTTGGAATTTGTCATTTGTTTCTGTGCTCCCATTCCTACAAATTGAAAGTGAAAATTCAGTTATGGTACACACATATTGATGAAAGTCTGGTGAAAACATTGCAATACCTAATTTTCTTGCTCAAACTTCTCAATTTTGAACTTGTGCTTTTTAATTTCCAGTTGTTTTTTTGCACAGTCTACTTCCAGCATACATGTCACAGTCGAGGGCGCGAGCCTCCGACTGTGATTTACCTCTTGGGATGCAGGGACGGACAGACAACCAGGGGGTATTCCAGAAAGTTTGGTTAACTTACCATTTAGTTAATTATAACTTCTGGGTTGATTTACCCCAAACCCATACCATGAGTACGTCGGTTCCAAAACACCTGAGAAGTGTAAGTTCAATCAACCTCCTACTGGTTATCCAGAGTTACTGCACGTGCACGGCGCATGCAAAAAGACGTTTCCATTGGAGCGCCGATTTCACGAGTCAAAACGGAAAATCAAATGAAAAATAAGAGCGGCAGACTTCACAGAGGTGAGGTTGTAGGTTTTATTGCATGCGTACGAAGAATTTAAACCAATAAAAACGAAGAAAAGTAACACGGCTGCATCGGCTAAAGAAAGAGATTTGGTTTGGCAAAAAATAACGGACAGAGTAAATGCGTGAATGTATTAAATTGCAAATTTGATATAGCCTTCCCTTTTTTTATAATGCAAAATAATTAAACACCCCTTCCGCATCCTTTTGACTGAACAAATCCCTTTGAAAGCATTTAGTTGTCCTGTCATTCATTTATTCAGGTTAAAATAATGATGTAAACTGACTAGGAATATATAGTCTCTCATTTAATAAGGCGTAATCCTTCTGGAGCCAGAAGAACTTTGAGCAAAGTCAAAATGAAACACAAAAACATTCTGCAAAAAGGTAATATTTTATCTATGTGGTACCCATTTGACTACACAATTACTGAACTTTTTAGTAAACATGATTTGGTATATTCTTTCTGTCATGTAGTTAAATGAAAGATGGCTGAAGCCTGTCTAACTGGTGGGAGCCCATCACCACCTCCCCTCACACCATAGGAAGAGCTGGCTGTATCCCTAAATGAAGGGCTACCAGTGGTCCTGGCATTCCAGGGGGTATTTCATCACACACATCATGCACCACAAGTAACATGGTGAAATGTAAGTTTACCACTTTGATTTGTTTTTTTTAAGGTTTTTTGAGCGTGCTCAACATGTTTATGCAGGCTTAATTTATAAAACTGCATATGACGTATAGGCTACTGTGATCTCAGCTGTAGTACTCATGTTTTTTCTTTGATAATACTATAATTATTAATTTTGTGGGTTGTCTTTTCTTACTGATACTGAAAGAGGAAATGTGTTATTGGACCCTACAGAAAGAACACAGTCTGTCACAGTTGTATTTTGTTGTCGGGGACCTTTAGTTGCTTTAGTATATATTGTTTTTCTTCTTTTTGCCAGATAAAGTGTACATGCATATTTCCACTGAAGGATGAAGATGACAGTGAAGAGACCACATCTTCTGTGAGAGAAGTGGGCAATGCTGGTAGATCTACTGAGGTATGGTACATACCATCATAATGCATGCCCTCTTTTTACATTAGAGTAACAGACTGTCATTGTCCTTTCACAGTAAATTCTTGGAAAATTGCGCACAGATGAAGGTCCTTCAATCTCCATGCACAATCTAAACAGTGTAAGAATTTGTGAACACTTGCCCATATTTTCAATTTATTGCCTGACAGAATCTCATTAAAGTAATTATATTTGACTTCCTAGTTACCAGCAAAGCAGCTGTATAAGGTCCATCTTCAAAAACAGATAAAAAAAGTGCCATGGAGGTGGACCTTTTACAGATTCAAATGGAAGAGAAAAAACTATCAATAAAAAAGCTAGATAACTAGAAATTGAACTACTGGAGCATCACCTTTAGGTGAGAACTTGTGTGAATATTAATATGTTGCATGTTAAAAGTGTGGTGTGTATATAAACAGTGTCATAAAAAACATTTTTCATTTTACTTTCATTGTTTTTCAGGAAATAAAGAAATGAACTACACAGCAGACCACAGCAAAAAAATTAATAAAAGTAATTTTGACAAATCCTGTCTCAAAGTCTTCCATCTCTGTGTGCAAATATCTGTAGAGGTTCCTCTGGGCCATCTCCTTCAACACAAGGAGGGTGGCTCCCTCCTCTTATAGTGGCAATGTTATGAAGCACAACACATAACACTTGGAGGTCACATTCCCTCTCTAGACTGACACAGAGCTCACACAGACCCAGAAACCTAGACTTGGAGGTCATCTCCACCATGGCCTGTGTTCAGCTGTGAGCCGGTTAAAGCATGTCTGTGGTCCAGGATTGGGTTCTGGGTTGGGCGTCATTAAACAGGGCAGACAAGGGCATCCTCTGTCCCCCAGCAAGTAACCACTGTACTGTCCTGTAATGATTCAAGTGTACAATACAAATTTGGTAAAAATAAAAATACATTGTATGAAACATACCCTGCTGAAATATCTGGCATAGTGATGACTCAGATTCATGCACATATCCAGATCAATTATTAGTAAAAATGTAGGTTGCCTCACATATTACATATTGTTAGTGGAAACAAAAATGTACAATTATTTTAACATGGCCAAAACTCAAAATCCAATTGTTACCTGCACATTGATACTATGAATAGATTTCCTGTTAACATAGTCTCCCTCATTTATTAAAAGAGCTTTAACAGGAATGTGGGTGCCATTGATACACCTAATTATATTTATATAATATTTTTGAAACAAACAAACCCTGAACATAACCTGCTACCAAGCAGGTTATGTTCAGAGAGTAAGTTGCTATGGTTACATACATGCCCAGAAAGTTACCTCTGTTTTTGGAACTAAGAATACACGTAGTACACACAGACACGTAACAACAGAACCAGAACAAAGCAGGGTGTCAAAATAAGAACCATAAGAACCATAAACAGAAAAGAAACAAACGAAAAAGCAGTGGCCCAAACCTGCCGCTGACTGAACCGTCACAGTACCCCCCTCTCAAAACAGCAACTCCAGAGCGGTACAGTCCAGAACAGAGAGCCCCCCCCCAAAATCCCGGAAAAAGACCTGTCGGGGGTCTTCTCCTCAGACGCAGATGTGGTCTACAGGACATTCTCCTTATCCCGCGCCCCGAGTCCCTTTCCCAGGGATTCTACTGAGTCTGTGGTGGGCTCTCCACCACCTGGCAGGGCTTCGGCCGGCAGGGTGCTCACTGTCCCAAAGTCCGGGCTCTCTATCGTGAGCCCTCCCGAGGAGGCTTGGGCGGTATCCAAATTTTGATACCGTCATACCTCCTCCCTATTTTACCTCGGTATACCGTATTACCATGACGGGGGGGGGAGGGTATTCTTTTTACGACGGTATAACAGTATTGAAACTGATACCGTTGTCATTTTTAGATCCCGCGGTATACCATATTACCGTGTTACCACCCAAGCCTTGTGTGTACAGTGTGCAAACAAACTACCTGGCTGCTCTTTGGTGGCATGGCACCAACGCCCTTCAATGGCACCACATGCCCTGGCTTGCAACTTGCGACTGCCAGAGGTCGCTGTAGGAACATGGACCCGTACCCCCCAGACTTTGCCAGCGACCACAGGAGGTCGCCAACACTGAGCACTAAAGACTCATTCCTGTAAATAGCCCTCACCTGTTTTGTGTTATGTTTAACCCCTGATAAGTTCCTGGAGGTCACACTGCACTACTTAGGATATCCCCTTCGCACTTATCCTGACAGGAAAATACTGGTTGAATTACGTTATGTTTGTCTCGGCCCTCGGGCCACCTTTCTGTTCAGATATTATAATAGAGTCAATCCTCACCCGATGTCGGTCCGCAGGTGTTGCGGAAAAATCAGCATTTATTATCATAATATGATACATTAATTTATCCATTTTACTGTTATATAATGTCTCCATTTCACCTTGTTTCAGTTATTCTGTGTCCAGTGATATTCCTAGTTTACAGAGTCATGTTGACTCTTAATGATAATGTCTTAGTCAAAATGTTCTAAATGTTTATCAGAAGTTCTCTGTCCTGCATAGTCAGTGAAGGCCGCCTCTGGTAAACAGGAGATTTTGGGTTACTATGGAGACTGAGGTCATAGGAGAAGTGACGTCCTGCTCAGTCTGCAGTAGTGACAAATAACTTTGTCCAGTGGGCTTTTGACACCTCCTGATGGGTCGTCTTATAAAGTCTTACGTAATTTAGGGTATAAGATATGATGTTCTGTGTGAAGAAGTCAGAGAAAGGTTAGGACGGGGAGGCAGACTTTTCTGTGTCTCCGAGTCTTATCCTGACCCCATCTGCAGATGTTCCAATAAATCTTTCTTATGATTCAGTTTGAGCAAAAAGGACTCTGTTGTTTTTTTCGAGTTTCTGCACCCATGGAGGGCATCTCTTGTGAGCCCCGACAACAAGTCTCCGCATTCTTCATGTCCGGGGGGATTAATGACAAATATGATCTGTAATATATGAAAGAAATTGTCTCAACACAAAGCCAGAGTTCGAGCCATATTTTTAGAGAGTCACAATGAAAGTTCAGCCTTATTTTCTTGTTGTGGTGACAGGAACCTAATCCTTTACCAAGCCTGGACTCAAATGACCACCACAATATCCACACTAACACATGTCTCCAATAATGAAACCAGATTTCTACAAGTCCATGTGGACTTTTATATCCAATGTATACATGGGATATGATAATCCATGGGATTTATCAAAACATTCACAGCAAATTAATTAGATTATTATAAAATATGGAATGTCACAAAGAACAGCAATGCAATAGCAATACCATTACAAGACGAAGACGGTCATCTGTTTCTGCTCTATGACTTGTAAAGTTTGCCTGACAGTTTGAGCGGTTCAAAGAGATATGATTTTTAATGCTTATAATTGGTTAAATGATTGTTAAAAAGACAAACAAATGTAAAGGGTTACCAATAGCATTAATTTATTTAAGAAAACTCTCCCAAAAAAGGGCTCTTCCGTGTGTAATTACAAAAAGGCATGTGCTCTGCACAGGTTGAGCTCTACCTGTACACAAGCCTGTTAACATCCACACATAGATTTCATAGCAACTGCCTTTCATGCCTTCACAATCACCCACAATTAGGTTTTTGCCAAATATTTTACATTAGGAGTTATTGGTCAATATGTGTTTAAATTACCAACATTAAGGTTTGTTTGTTTATGTTTAGCCTGTAGGTTATCTATTCCCTGGTTATCTAATTCAAGCATTTAGTCTAGTCCTAAGAACCAGTTGGCTATTCATTATAACAAATTATAACAAATTCTGATTTGGCCTGAATTGTTATTTTTGTGGATGTTTTACAGCCAGTGCCCTCTTCAGGCCCTCTTCTGAAAGGTCTCATCAGGGAGCCTTTACATAAAACTGTTGTGATCAATAATTAATTACATACTAAACTAATAATAGGCTAATAGGAAACACCATTGGTAGTGTGTGTGTTGGTACGGTTTGGGGGAAACATGGGGCCCAAAAAGATTTTTTTTCTGGGGGCCAAAATTGCTAGCAAGGCCCTGTGTGTTGGTACAAATAAATCTGTTCTTATACTTTTCTTAGCCTTTTCAAGTATGTGTATGTGTTGGAATGTGTGTGTGTGTGTGTGTGTGTGGGTGTGTGTGTGTGTGTGTGTGTGTGTGTCTGTACATATCCGTCTTTTCCAGGTTTCTGGGAAAGTGTGTGAATTAAAGTAGTTAAACACTAATAGGCTCATTTCCTGCAGTGGGGAACTCAGATCAGTATCAGTGTGAATCACACCTTCAGAGGGAAACGTGTCAGAAGGTCTTTGAGGTCAAATTCATCATGGAAAACTGCTCCCTTACTCTCTCGGCTGCAAAAGAGTTGAAAACGTTCATCCCGCGGGCAAGAGAAGCAAATATCAGCAACAGAAAAGCAAAGGAAAAAAAAATTTTTTTCGGAAAAAAGCTTAAAAAAATGAGGTATATTAAAAATAAATATACAAACCTTAGTTTTATTAAAAAAACACACTCACAGTTAATAAATTAATTTTATTGGCATTTGTAGTGGCATATTATCACCAAAATTGCTGTGGTTGAAAGTTTGCCACACTATGTGAGATGCTAAGAGGCTAACTAATGCCACTGCTAATTTAGCCACTGTGTTTGCTGAGTTATAAAAACACTGCTGCTGGGAGTGCAGATGTTCAATTAGACAAACGTTAAAAAGTTAAAATGATGAAAAAATCCTGAGAAAAACATCCACACACATCCCACTTAGGATGGTCACTAATTTATTTTACTGACCATCCTAACAGTCAGATGAAACAATGAAATACAAACACTGTAAGACTGAAACACTGAAACTCTAAGACTGGAACAGTGTAGTGTCTGAAACAATGGAAAATTGTAAGACTGAAACAAAAATTACAAATGTTTAACCCTGAAACACTTTAGCACCGGAACACTTCGAAATATTGTAATTTACTCACATTTCCAATCATTCATTAATGCTTTATAACCTTAAATCGTATGAATAAAAATGAATGCCATTTGGATTATTATACAAAGGAGTAACTCTTATAATTATTAATGAACATAAATGTGTACACGTATACATAAAGGCACAGTATACATCACTAAATGTCTTCATTATATTAATTTTTGCAGCCAATTATTGAATGTATTTATCGTTTTAAAAAATCTTGGTTATTATATAACTCTGCCGAAGTGTTTCTGTAATGCTCATTAATATAAATTCCTCACTCACAAAATAGAAATAACATAAAATTGTTCAAAGTATCTTCTAAAATCGTGTTTTAAACAGATAACTCGCTCCATGATTACGTGTGGAAAAATCTTTTTTTTAAAGTGAGATAAAATCAGCCCGGAATCATGAATATTTATGAGTGCACGGAAAGTTTTAGGTTCCACGTAGGCTTCTGATTGGCCTGGCATTCAAGTGGTCGAATTTATGACCTGCTGTTCTGAAAGTCACAAATTGTATAAATGAAGGTTTTCCTTCCACCTTTAACCAGAAGCAAGAAGCGGAGGGTGAACACTGAAGCCCAGACAGTTTGACCACTGCTGTAAAAATGCTCCTAAAAAGCGTATTCCTGATGTTCCTCGTCCTGGCTGTGTCCGCCTCTGACACAGACGAACGTGATTCGGCACTGAGACAAGCTCGCTTCGCCCCCAGCGGTCCATGTAAGTTTTCTACCAATATTCTAAAATGCTACACTGATTGTGTGTGGGCTTTAATATACTGTATTGTATATATTGAATAGTGTAATTCTCTATATATCTGAGTGTAATACATTACAGCTCAGGGTGACTGCGTTGTTTTTCTTCTGCCTACTGGGTTTTTCTCATCTTTCCCCTTAGCTGAAGTGGCCCGGTGTCTGGCCAGTGCTCTGCAGGTGGGCTGCAGTGCATTTTCTTGCCTGGAAAACTCAACCTGTGACACTGAGGGCATGCATGACCTCTGCAACGCCTTTCTGAATGCGGCAGCAGTTTTCAACACAGAGGTAAAAGCATTTCAAGGCTACATCTTGTACTATATGCTATGAAATGATGGCGAACGGATTGCAATAGTTGAGAGATATCATTTTAAATTGGTAGAGAACTCAAGTAAACTTTCTTGAACCTCACACAGGGGAAGACCTTTGTCAAGGAAAGCATCAAGTGCATGGTCAAAGGCATCAGCTCCAAGGTTTACCAGACCATCCGGCGCTGTGCCACCTTCCAGACAATGATCACTGAGGTGCAGGAGGAATGCTACAGCAAGCTGGGGGTCTGTGGAGTGGTCCGATCCAACCCTGAAGCGATTGGAGATGTGGTTCAGGTGCCCAGACATTTTCCAAACAGGTACATTAAAATACAATCCTGTCAGTGTTTCTTGGCACTGGTGCTGAAGGTTCCTCATGTTTCAGACCAGACTTACTCTCACCCCGTATCCAGAGCAGGCATTAGAATATAATTGGGCATGCAACAAAATATGAGGGACAAAAAGATTTCAAAGTTTCCACACTTTTATTTCTGTTGGAAAGATTGAACGAGTGGTTATTAGCCATGTCTGACAGTGTCATGTGACTACTTCTGTCTGGCAAGTCAGATGTAATTATATTTTTTTCCATTCTAAACAGAGAGTTAAAACAAACAGTCTGGAAACTTTTTGAAAAGTCCCTCATGTGTGTATTTACATGTGCATCTTTTCATTTAGTCATGCTTGCCTTGTCTTACTTTGTTTTTATGTAGAAATACACATTGGTTTGTACTCTGTAACGATTATTAACAATCAAATAAGAGTGAAAAAGGAACTTTACTATAAAAGCACATCAATATATGTAAAAGTACATCATTTATTTCTGCTTAAAAAAGTACCAATACAGAGAAATATTTACTCATGTACTGTAACAAGAGGCTTTCTGTTGGGAGGAATCAGACTAACTTCTTTCTCTAGTTTATTTTTAGTGATGCACAAACCTCATCGAGTGCTAAAAGCTTAATTATCAGCTGTTTGATAGCTTCTAAAATAAACGTTTTAGAAATATTTGACTATAACAGTGGTTTTTAAATTGATCCAAAGAGATAGAGGAGGACATTCATGAGCTGCTTTCTTTAACTTTGTTGTCGTTTTAAGTAGTTTTTTTACTTTGTTAAGTGCAGGGGTGTCGTAGTTGGGTGAAATGTGCGACTAAATTACCAGGGCCCCAAATGGTGGGAGGGGCCCAGGGGTTGTAGGTAGCTTACAGGGGCTCAGGCCACTGTCTATGCCCAGAATTTGGTGCAACACCCCTGGTTAAGTTGTTCTTGCCATAATGTGGAATTGAAACGTTGTGGAACTGGACCACTACCTTTGTACCGACCCGAACATCACAACTGATGATCCCAAACACATTAAGAAGGACAGAAATTCCACTAATGAACTCTTGACGAAGTAACACCTGTTAATTAAACACATATGCACATATGCATTCACACATGCATTCATGTCATATTATATTCTAGGTTGATTCCTCATGAATCTGATTGAAAAAATTCCACGAGTGTGCCAAGCTGTCATCAGAGCAAGTGGTGATGTTTTCAATATTAATCTACAATGTAGCCAATTATAAAAAACAGAGGAAATCGTTGAATATTCATATATATTTAAATAACTCAGGTGGGACTACTTCCATCACACTGATGTAATGTTGTAACAGTGTTCTGCACCCCAGAATAGTAATCTTCCCTACCCTGTGGTTGGACATGTATGTATTTGATCTTGTTGCTACTGTACTGACGTGTGTAATTGCATGGCTGTGTCACAGGTATTACAGCACCCTGCTGCAGAGCCTGCTGGAGTGTGATAAGGACACAGTGGAGGTAGTCCGCTCCGGGCTAGTGACCAGACTGGGCCCTGACATGGACGTCCTCTTCCAGCTGCTGCAGAGGAACTCCTGTCCCACAGATTTTGGTCCTGGCCAGGCTGGAACAGACGGCCAGGATAGTTTCCGCTGGCCTCTGGGACACCCAATGTTCAACATCCAGCCCAGCCTGCGCAACAGGGACCCCAACCACCTCTTTGCCAAAAAACGCTCAGTGGACGATAGAACACTGAGCCAGTAACATAATGAATACAATCATATAAAATCAGAGTCGGTCTATTTGGTGATATCTGTGATTATGGCATTACTTTGCACATTGATTTTTCATTGTGCTAACAAATGTAACTAAAAGTTTAGCTTTGAAGGTAGATAATGTGCTAATATAACTTAGTTTTAGTTGCCATTGAATGGTGGTATTTATCAATGTTCAGAAAATGCTACTGACATTTATTTTTAAAAACAATCTAAAGTAATTTATTTACAGTGTTCTCGATATGTTGGTTTCTTTCTGTATCAGAGGTGACTTATTCCTTATGCTGGTCATAGGAAATAAAATGGCCTTTGGTGAAACAGCTGTAATCGTTTGTTGGTTTATGGACATGAGAACAGAAGACTTTAAACTTGTTACATATTGTTCATTACTATCATAATATGACATGAATGCAACCAGAAGAGGTCACAAGCCAGTGATTCCTTGTGCCGGTCCCAAGTCAGGATAAATGCAGATGGTTGTGTCAGAAAGGGTATCCGACGTAAAACCTAAGCCAAATCAATCATGCGAATCACAAAGAGAGATTTCATACCGGATCGGTTGAGGCCCGACAACGACCGCCATGGGTGCTGTTGACCTACAGGGTGCTGGTGGAAATTGGGCTACTGTTGGTCGACGGAGGAGAGGAGGAAGGCGTGTGCG
>JBBKCR010021618.1:0-12051 GCA_037577295.1 Ladigesia roloffi | reverse complement strand
TCATTTGCTCATTTGCTTATTTGTCCCTCTATTTCTCTGTTGAATTCATCAGTTCTGAATAATATTTTGAAATGTATTTAAAGACACCACTAACCACTATTAAAGACACCACTAAGTTGCACTATGGAAAAGTGATATTAAAACTGAAACATGCAAAATGAATAAATGAAAGACAAAATTAATCCCTGATTTAAGTTATAGTTCCATTTCTCTGTTCCTTATACAAAGCAATGGGCTGTTGCCTATGAAAAAAAGCTTTATAAAAGTTACAATCATCTAATAGTCATAGGGTCAGTTTCCTAGACAGGGATTAAGCATCGTCTTGGACTACACTTTTTTTTCAATGGAAACTCTATTCATAGCATAAAGTAGTAGAGCAATAGGCTTAATAAAAGCATTAAACAATCAATTAATTTTTTTGTATCCATATTGTTTTAAGTGTTTTAAAATGAAGTGTTCATGATCAGCGAGAAACCTCATGAAGGGCACTCATGAAAGGTCTTTGTAACTAATGTCCCAACATCAGTAAACTTTACATTTACTGGACACTTTTATCCAGCACAAATCCTATTCACTAACTACTGTTGACTGTCTCTCTGGAGCAATTTGTGGTTAAGGGTCTTGTTCAGGAGATCAGGGGTGGTATGCTGAAGCTATGATTCGAACCCATGTCCTCTCTCTCCAGAGGCAAGTATCCTACCCACAAGGCCATCACCACCCCACTAACCCACTTTCACTAAACCATTCAAACCTTTGGTGATGGCTGAGATGTAACTGTGTAATGCTGTCCCTGGGGGGAAATTAAGTATTTTTTTATTTGTTTATTTTTCCTTTTCTAGAAATGTTACACATCACAATGACAGACACATCTAACTGAAGTATTTACCTTGTTACCACAATGAAATCTTCATTTTCCTTTTCTTTCTCAATTTGGTAAAGTTCTGAATACTTATCAAAGACTTCTTCCAACTTTTCAGACACCCTTCAAGGCACAGAGAAAACAATGCCAGCAATTACTAAAATATTTATATGTAAATTAATGTGTTTTTCAAATTATGTTATACAGGTAAAGGCCATATTTTCAAACTGAAATAATATTTGAATACAAACTGAATGCAACAATATTTAATATATTTAATTTAGTGATGTGCATACTAGTTTCTTACCTTTGAGTCACTTCTTCAAAGTCTATTTTTTTATATTCTGCACCGACGTCTGCACCAAACTTAAGAACATTCACAATAAATGCTTCCACAGCACTGTTAAAAACAAAAAATGTTTCATAACCATATTCTTTGTAGTAGAAATTTCTCTGGGATTTATAAACACATGGTCACTACTGTGTTGAGAATAGTTCACTATCTAGAAATATCCAGCCATCTTTGGAATTGTGGTCAAACACTGACCTGATAGAGGGCTGGGGCAGGACTAGTACCAACATTCTCAGACTGTTTTCCTATAGGGTTCATCAACAATGTAAATGTGTTCGATAAAGTGAACAGCAAGTGTACCCAGTGTATAAAAATCCAGCACCAATGCTGTAACTGATACACTTGTATCAGTGCAACCCACAACTCAGATGCCGGTGTCTAGGGTATATAATGTGTATTATGCTGAGAATGGTCCACAACCCAAACAAAATCTGGTTATTTCATGGCCTCTATTCTTGAAAGGTCGAGTCAAAGAGGAGATAACTAAATGTGCAGCAAAATATGGGCAAAAAATAATAGAAAACTGTTCAGGGAGGGTAAAAATGCATGCTTACTTAGTGGACAGCAGGTAACAAAGAAACTCCCAGGGGGCACTTTCAATTGGTGGAGCATCAGGAATGTAGTGCATAACCAAAGTGCTGTAATGCAAAAAATAAATTAAAGTGATGTTACTAAAAATATATCCAGACTTTACTGTAAAGCGTTGGCCTATCATTTTTCACTATAAGAAAAACTTTCTCACCTCCAGACCTCTTTGGCTTGGGCTTTGTTAAAGGATCCTTTGATTGTGTTTAAAAGTCTGAGAAAAAATATTTGCCAGAGATATTAAGGAATATTAGTTGAAATACTATAATTTTTGCATAAATATATTTGCCAAACTCTTTCTTAGATAATTCCTTTAGAATCGTCTACAGTACTGTTGTTTCTGTTCATAATAATGTCTTATACCATTAGACCAATCTGAACAAACATTAATCAAACAAACATTATTGCAGAAATATGTAACAAAATAAATCTCATGAAGTGGCTATACTCAAAGCTGTTGCATAGATATGTTTAAATCTGCCTCCAGCAGACCAGGTTTAACTGGTCTGAAATAGGTTAAACCTTATACATTTATTAGATGACAACTGGACTATCACAGGAAATGGTTTGGAAATAAATAAGAGAAGTGAACATATGTCTGTACATTTGTACATTTCTGTACATTTTGTATACTGTATATATACACAAAATTACACACATACCAATAACAGATTTATATGTGGACTGAATTAAGATCTTACGGCAAGTATAGCTGGACATTCTGCTCCGTTGCAACTGCATGGAACATTGTTTGGACATCGTCCTTATAGTACAAGACCACTCTTCGAATAATGCTGTGACATTAAAATATTTAATCATTTCAATTTTCACATTTCTCTGCTGCTCTTGCATTGCAGATTTGTATGAGGATTTAGATATGAAAAAGTAAATCTTTCATGTTTGATTATATTTATGCTATGATATGTCCCAAACTTGGCTGCTAATCTCCTCTTTACGAAATAGCTGAGAAATAATTAATCAAGGTTTTGAAGCTAAAATTTTTACGATCCTGATTGTGAACAGGTTGAACTTACCGTGCTGCTACAATTAAATCATCCTCCGCACCTTTACCTCTTTCTTCATTACTGATTCTATTGGTTGTCTCTTTGAAGGAATTCCAAGAATCTTGAATTGCAATTCTGGAGAATAAATTAAAGGAAGCTGTTATTATGTTGCTTTTAGTCATTGTCAGATGAAAGAAGTCTGCTGGGTTTTTTTTACCTGTTTGTTCTTAGCATGTCATCTTTCACCATTTTCTCAGTAGCCTCTTTGAGTTTGTCCAAATAGTTCAGAAACACTTGGACTCCAAATTCCAACACTCGATCAATGTTCTCATACTCATTCTCTGATATCTTAAAACTGTCCACTCCTTGAGAATGAGAAATGTAAATATAAAGTGAAAGTATTTTTTAAACAGAAAGTAGTTCAAACAAAGTAAAATAGACACAGCTGAAATTCTCTCACTGTATATAATGGTTTAGTACAGTGACATTGAGTTAACTTACCAGAAAACAAGAATCCTGTGAATGTGATGAAAACCAAAAACTTATACATGATATAATACTTGGGTGCATTCAAATGTGCATATTATGTAACAGACCTACAGTTAGTAAGTTAGCTGATTTAAAAAAAGCTGTTGCTGACGATAATGCAGTTCAGGGGGGCACTATCTCAACTGATCAGTACAGGAGGTCAGCTCTTATATTTACAACAGTTTGCCCCTAAAAAACAAAGTAAACAAGTGTCTGATAATAATTTACGAATATTTGTGAGACTGCGGCCAACTGATTTTATGAGCCATAAGGGAAAAGAAGATATACATAGAAAGGGAATTCTGTCAATAACAGAGCAAATAAACCAAAATGTACTAATTTAATTTAATGTTTTGTATGCTTATTATTTTATGACAAGCACCAGAAAGACATGTAAAAAAATGGTCATAGCACTTCTCTCTAAACGTTCTTCTTCAGTCACTAAAAGGCTCTCTCATCAACTGGTCTGTTTATTTGCTGAGACCTTGCTATAAAAATAGACGTTGCTCTCACGGGAACCCCACTATGGGGTCCCGAAGAGGCGAAGGAGGAGACATCAGCGTAGGTTTCCATGATGCTTGTATTTATTAACAGAACTATTTACAGACACCGAAAACAATTACATACAACCGAGACGAGGTGAAGAGAATCGTGGTAAGTTGAGGAGAGTAGATAAAGAAGCAGACTGATAAGGGCTGGGAAGGAGACAATAAAGAGCCTGTGCCCCAGCTAGGAACCCAACATCTTTTATGTGCCTGGAAATCAGGGTGATTTCTGTCAGGTGCGACCACTTGCCGCAGTCCTGCAGTGCCACCCCTTGTGGCCATTGCCAGCACCATGACAGGACCCGCCCCTCCAAGGCACAACCCTGGGGCACCAAAACAGAACATCCAGCTAGTCATTGGAAGGGAGGAATGTTAGGGGACGGCGAAGGGAGATGCCGGACGAGGAGGTGACGGAGCATCTTCCGATGCTGGACAAGGAGGTGACGGGGCGTCTTCCGATGCTGGATGAGGAGGCGACAGGTGCGTCTTTTCGATGTCAGACAAGGAGGAGACGGGCCGTCTTCTGATGCTGGACGAGGAGCTGACAGGGTGTCTCCCGATGCTGGACAAGGAGGCGACTGGGCGTCTTCCAACGCTGGAAAAAGAGGTGAGACAACCAAGTCCAGACGGTCAGACAGGAGTCCAGGCTTAGGTCGGGGTCCGATGTCATCGTGGGGTCAGGTCTTTGGGGAGTTAGGTCTGGCACTGGCTCTGGGACCGAGGGACCCCTGCCCTGGTTCTGGAGCTGAGGGACCCCTGCCCTGGTCCTGGACCTGGGCTGATGGCCAAAGGCTTGGATGAGGCTGACCAGGTGTCTGAAGGCTTGGACGCATCTGGCCAGGCGCCAGAAGGCTTGGATGCAGCTGACCAGGCATCTGAAGGCTTGGATGAAGCGGGCCTGGTGACTGAAGGCTTGGACACTTCTGGAGGCTTGGATGTGGTGGATCTGACAACTAAAGACTTGGACAAGGCTGACCAGGCATCTAAATGCTTGGATGAGGCGGGTCTGGTGACTGAAGGCTTGGGTGAGGCAGACATGGAGGCTGAAGGCTTGTGTTATGCTGGTCCTACAGCTGAAGGCTGTGGCGATGCTGGTTTGGTAGCTGAAGGTGGTGATAAGGCTGATTCGGTACCTGAAAGCTGTGGTGAGGCTGGTTCGGTGGCTGAAGGTTTGTTTGCATCTGGTCTAGTGGTTGAAGACATGAGTAAAACTAGTTTGGTGACAAAAGGCTTTGAAGTGGTTGGGCCGGCGGCTGGCAGCTTGGCTGAAACTGGTTTGGTGGTTAAAAACTAAAGAGTTTAGCGAGTGCGAATCGGAGAAAAATAGAGAATCGTGAGGAGGGAGAGATTCTGAGGGCAAGAGCGGACCAGAGGAACAGAGAGAGAGAACCGTGGGGCAAGAGTGAGAGACAACCGGAGGAAGAGAGAGAGGGCGAATCAGAGAAGGAGAGAAAATCACGGGGCGAGAGCAAGGGGGAATCGGAGAATGAGAGAGCTTGCGAATCGGAGGAAGAGAGGGAAACGGGGGGCAAGAGCAAGGGAGAACCGGAGAAAGAAATAGAAAACGGACTGAACGATTTCTGTCCTGGTGCCGCCATCTTGGCTCCACTGAGTCCTGACTGGGTGAAAATCAGGAGAAACTCTGGTTGGGAAAGTAGTGGAACCCACTACGTCTCTTTGACGGACTATTTGTGTTATAGGAACCCCATGATGGTGTCCTCGAGGCAAAGGAGGAGACGTCAGCCCAGATTTCCATGATGCTGGTATTTATTAACAGATCTATTTACAGATACAGACAACAAACTGCATACAATCGAGACGAGGTGGAGAGGAAAGACGAGAGAAGGTGAGTTGAGGAGAGTATATAAAGGAGCAGGCTGATAAGGGCTTGTAAGGAGACAATAAAATGTCCTTGCCCAAGCTCGGAACTAGGGATGAGCGAGTACAGCATTATCTGTATCTGTATCTGTTAACCAGATGAATTATCTGTATCTGTATCTGTATCTCTACTCGGACTGGGTGGTGCCTATCCCGGAAGTGGGCGTGGTTTAACCAGGAAGTTGGTCAGGTTGTCTTGAAATGGGTGGGGCTTTAACCGATGTGATATTTTAAGTGTGCAATTGATATGTATTCATCAGAAATTGTTATATTTATTGCTGACTAGAAAATTATTTACATGACAGCATCAGCATTGAGCTTCAGATCAGTGGTTTTGATCACGATAACAAACAAAATATATACAGAACATTGTTTTGCAACAATGAATACAACATGTGCAGTTGCAATTATTAAGTAAAATGTAATGAACAAGAGTTTTCATCTCAACATAACTTTCTTTTTTTAACTTTTTTATGTATTTTTTTATGATCATTGTGATTTACATTTTATTCTTTTTTTTCCACACCAGGTATGTGAGTGTGTGTTTGTGTGTGTAGCTTTTTATTCTTTATAGCTTTTTTATTATTTATACCACAACTACCTTAATTTTTAAAAATAAAATACAGCAAGAAAGTGTCACTCAGTGCGTGAAGTCAAAAAACTGGTTGGAGGCAGCAGATGGTAAAAAAAAAATGGGATGAACGGCAGAGAGAGAGAGAAAGAGAGAGAGAGAGAGCTCCCCTAGAATTGCTCCTGTCCCCCCTTTTGCCCCCTCTGCTCTGAACAGCCAAATATTTAAATGTATATATTTTTTTAATCTCCACATATGCTGGCTCTAAAAACAAAACTAACAGTGCATACACGGACTGCGCGCTGACACGCACGCGCTCATAGACGCCACTGCACGCAGACACAGTCAGCTACCCAATGAGAATTTTTATTCAATCCGAGCACAGATATTGTATTACTCGTATGATACTCGTATTCGTCAAAAGTGCTTTATTGCCAGAACGTGACAGTTGCTAAAAAAACAAGCTCTGAATAACTGAGAACATTGTATAAGCCATCATGAAATGCAAAATGGCCCTAGTGTTCACCATGCAGATCAAAATGGCAAACAGTATCCTATGTTTTTCTTTTATTTGGTTCAAATTTTTATTTATTAATTTTTATTTATTCATCCTTAAAGTGATCCTATTTTGTTTTTTTGCAGAGCAATGATATGAAAATATTGTAGACTGGGGAGGGCTCTCCCAGCATGCACTGCTCCCACTGGGGATGGTTTATTGTTGATTTTTGTTGCTGTGTTGTGTTCTGTTGTATTGTTTGGGGAAATGCATTTAAAGTGTGTTAATGTGTGTGTTTATTGTGATTGTAAATGTGTTTGGGGGTGGTCCGTGTCTTCCCTTGATGATTTCAACCTTGGATCGTTACATTGGTGTCAGAAAAGGATCCCCAGAGAAGCAGGACAACAAAGAGGAGCAGAGAGCGCCCCGGGCAGTACTAGCGTTCCCTGGCCGGTAACAAGACAGCGAAGCGGTTCCCATCCACCACCTATGCGGTGTCTGACCACGGCTTCCATATTGGTGGATGAGATGTTCTCTCATTTCGGGGTTCCGGAGGAGCTGCATAACATACAGTGCCGGATCTTCGAAGCGAGGTCTGTGGCAGGTTGGGGGTGCAAAACCCCTCTCCACCCGCAGAGTGATGACCCACGGCGGTCCAGGAGTCCACACATTCCACCCCAGCGGCGTTGATGTTTGGGAATGTTTTGAGGAGACAGGTGTACTTGGTGTTTGGGGCACTGCCTGAGACTGAGATGCCCAGGAAGTCGGGCTTGGACTACTTTTATCACCTGCATGAGAGGCTGCGGGTAGTGCATGTACTGACCAGCCATGCGCTAGCAGAGGCATATGACGTGAGTCCGTGGCAGGGATTTTGAAGCTGGGGAGAAAGTGTGGGTGTACAGTCCCATGAGAAAGAGGGGGCTTTCCCCCAAGCACATGTCACACTGGGAGGGCTCTTGCGTGGTCCTGGAGATACTCAGTGAAGTGATTTATGGGGTGCGGTTGAACATAAGGTTGCGGTTGTGGTAATACACCACGACTGCCTTGCGCCCCAACAACTCATGGGTTAGTTAAGGGAGGGGGCCCAGGCTGAGGACGAGCCCCTGTCCCATGCCCCGTGTCCCACTGTGGCTGAGGACATCCACGGCTAACGTGGGGGCAGTGTAGCGTTGGACTGGTGAGGGCTTTCCCAGCATGCACTGCACCCGCCAGGGATGGTTTATTGTTGTTATTTGTTTCTGTCTTGTGTTCTGTTGTGTTGTTTGGGTAAATGTGTTCAACGTGTGTTAATGTGTGTGTTTATTGTTTTTGGGAATGTGTTTAGGGGGTTTGTGTGTTTTAGTTTAGTGATACACAGACTACCATGGATGGGAATCCCGGTAGTCCTGCATACCTGGGCAGGACTTTCCACCCATATCAAACTTGTGACGTGTATACATGCTACTGCTGTGTTAAACTCTACTCAATAAAGCTGGTTGTCTCTGTTGAGTTTAATAGCTCTCGCACATTCACTGTGTCTTCCCTTGACGATCTCACCTTTGGATCATTACAATATTAATATTTAAGACAGGTTACCTGGCCAGCACCTAAAATTTAGACATTGGGATGTTACATTAATTGTTTTAACCATGTAATTACCTCTGAAAAGCACAGCAACAACAACACAAGACTATAGTTTTGAAATCGAATAAAATTTATTTCACAGCAGTAGTAAAACAAGTATTAAGCCTGAGTGTACTCACACAGTTTAGGAAATCAGAACTTGCAGTATAGAGCTTGTTTTATGTCTTTAATAGAATTATAATTATGACAAAAGAGATGAAAAAAATATTTTTATATTTACTACAAATTTCTTATATTTACCTCAATTATGTTTGTTTGCCAACAAATACATTTACAGTATGTTCACCATTTTAGTCTTTATGAGCCAGAAAATGTCATTTTTATTCATCACTACTGACCCAGCCAATATTATTATAATCAAAATGTGGATCAGCAGATGAGTGTTAGATATTCAAAAAGCTATTAAGTGATGAAACAGTTAACTAGTGCATTTAAAGTTAAAGGACAGTCGAGAAACTGACTCTGCATCACCGCACAACCAGTTAACTATGTGTCACACATGCACTGCTACAGATTGTTTCATCTTAGAACATAGAAATTATGTTTGAAATTCTGTCAAACAACCAAACTAGACATATATCTTCATATCTTCTGTTTCACGTGTCCTCAGTGGAGTTACAAACAGGGCAAACTAGTCAGACAAAGCAAAACTCTTCCAAAATATTACTGGTCATTCTTGGTGTGCCTCCAATGCAGAGAAGCCAGAGGGACAGAGAATGCAGGATCAAGAGGAAAATGTTTTTCAGGTGATAAGTATAGATTTGGTAGAGTGTTCACATAGGATTTGCATGATATGGATTAGGTTTTACTATCCGCAGGGTCAAATTGTTTGGTGCTGCTGACCAGTGAGCTTGTACTTTCACGTGGTATGTGTATGAACTTTCTGTCAAACTCCCTAAAAAACAAGCATTCTGTTTAATTGTCCAATCACATACATATCTATTTCTCTTCAACATTCATTGATACAAAGCAAAAATGCAGCATCATGTTTGGATATACAGACTTAATAACTAATTAATTAGATTAAATTAGATGGAACAGCTCCATTAATTGATTACAAATAAGCATTTATTTTAAATTATTTTCCAGTATACGATTGTTTAAATTACATAGGGAATTCTGACAATTCTGGAATGTGTAAGGATATTTAAGGTACACTGAGTAATATTGTAAAAAAAAAACTTTTTCTAGCACTGATCTTTACTGTCACTGTAATATATAATGAAGAAGATACAAAGTAATGATAGTTCTATTTATTGTAGTTGTTTATTATTGAAATAGATACAAAATAAAAATAAACAATAATAGTAATTATAACTCACTGGTAGCTATTTAGTAACTCACGGGTAGTTATTTGTTACTAATAATGGTACTAAGGCATGGAAGGCATGTCAACAAGGTATATGTTATTCCTCTTGATAAGGGCCTTGTGCAAATATAAACCCAAAAAAAACAACTTATCAGAGGGTCACCGCTGTCATTTAGGGGAAAGGTGGCAGGTGTTGGATGTGTCTGCATCTGATAAGGTTAAATTATTAACAAATCATGATGAAAATAACAAACACACAATCTTTTTTGTTGTGTAAGAAGAGTATTTCACATTAAACTTTAATAGATGCTAGCTACATTCTGCCAGAATGCATATTTAAGCTTTATTAAGAGTTAGCTAGCTGAATTATTATTGCTATAGGATACAATGTTGATAGGTTAACAATGTTAACACTGGACACATTTTTTTTTTTTACAAAAGTCATGTTACTGAAATAAAATTGAACATTTCTTATCAATTGTATGTGCTCATCACAAATATAAGAGTCAGAATGAAAATTGGCTCTATTTTTTGTAATCTGTAATATTTCTGTTTTCATTTTAACATACATGCCAATACTAATAGGCCTACAGTTAATACCTGTAAACCTGTCATAGACTACTTCTTAGATTTGTTTAACTTTCTCCTTTACAGATTTTCAGGAGCATATCTGGGGAGGAGTGATGGAATTGTTCATTACATTTTGCAGCAATTATCTCTATTTTCTACTTCACTATATGTTCAATTTTATGAACATAATTTTCTCAAAATGTTGCCTAAAAGTTAGCCTATTGTGCTCTGACATTGTATGCTATTTCCTACCAATCAGGTATCTTTATTAGCTCCAAGGATGACAAAGCACTTGTCAATTAGCAGGACGAGCAGGTAGGTGGCTTAGAAAAAAATCCTTGGCCGTATTTAACAAATTTATTTGAGTTCAAAGAATGAGTCCTTGCATTTTCAGTGTATCCCATGACTGCCTCAACTTAAAGAAATGTCCCCATCCAAATTGATCAAACATATAGAGATACGCTATGCTATGGTATTCAATGCTTTGGGCTATTTTTTTACATTTATGATACAGTGATCTAGCGAAATGTATGTTGTATTAAAATCACACCATTGTAGCTTCATTATCTCTTTAACAGGTTGGTACCACAAAACTGGTTTGTTAGCTATGTGAGTGAGAAGCTTAATGTCATTGCGAGCTTAATGTCCAGCTTGGCTGTAAGTGGTGCTTTCCGCCTGTTTCACAGTCATCTCAGACTAGAGATCTCAGACTGATCACATTGTACCAACACTCCTGTGTTTCCTGGGTTTCTCACATATTTCAGGACCCCCTCCAATTTGGTTTTGGATTCACTTTAATGTAATCTCTTGTAATTATAAGATACATGCACACAGTTTAACACAGTAAAGATTCCAAGTTACATTGTTTGAAGATATAGGATTTCAAATATTTAAAGTTATATTATAGTGAAATCACAGATCACTTATGAAGGGGTACCATGCTGCAACTGCAAATAAAAAGAGGGAAACATTGTCTGCTAGTTGTTAGGAAGTCAGGGACAGGGAAAGGATGCAACATGGATGCAGACGTAGTGATAAGGTTTTTCAAATGCAAAAACACAGTCTCTACGTGCTCTTGGCACGTTCACCAGTCCTGTAACCAAAATAGCCCACACAGGGCTTCACTCCGAAGGACAGACTGCGCTCTTCACATGCTGCTTGCTCCTACTTCACTCGGACTGGTTTGCATAGTTCTCTCAGTCTGCAAAAGCACACACAAGATTGGCCTCACACGCTAACTGTGTTCTCACTGGAGGACCCAGGGGCTTAGTGTCTCCTCACAGTCCAGTCACTTCCAGTCCGGCTGGGCTGAAATACACAACACTTCACTCACCCAGCCAATCACACGACAGAGACATTTACTCCCCTTGTTACCCTTACATTAAGGACAGATGGACTTGTGATTAGGAGCCTGGGTCACCACGTCCCCAGTCGCCACTCACTCTCACCCCTCACACCTAGTTCAGAATAAGTCATTTTCTAAAATTATGGCAAGGAGCTGCGTGGCCGAGACGGGCTTAACGTAACACTAGTGAGGGTTCTTCAATAAATCAGAGGAAACTTCTCAGCTTCTCAGGAGACCATGGATCTTGCAGTGGTCAACTTTATTTTCCAGGGTTTTAACCTTTTGAATCAGAATCAGAATCAGAAAACCTTATTTATCCCGAAGGAAATTGTTTGTGGTGACCGCCACATTACACAGACACAGATCAACACGAGACATCAGATTAG
>JBBKCR010021608.1:0-12052 GCA_037577295.1 Ladigesia roloffi | reverse complement strand
ACTTGGGGTTAAGGGTCTTGCTCAGGGACCCAGTGGTGGTGCTGGGGGTAGGATTCGAACCTAGGACCTCATGGTCCGGAGGTAAGTATCCTAACCACTGAGCTACCTCCACCCACTTAGAATGCTTAGAATACTGATGTTATATTTGTATCTACAATGTGTGATACATTCTTTTTTCAGCACAACTTTGTCAATATCGCAATAAAATCTGTTTGAGATTTACTTTTTTTACTATAAAATCATACATATTAACATTATTTGGAATTATTTTTAATTGTTGTTTTATTGAAGTGTGTAAAACTGAAAGCAAAAAGGGACTCACTGCTTACCCCCTCCCATAGCTACACTTCCGTTAAAACCCACACTTAAACACACCCCATCCAGCCCCCACCCCAAATTCAGATCAGAAATAAGTTAATTTTTTTTTTATTTAGACTTTTAATTGATGCAACACTTAAAACATTGATTACATCATTAAAGTTTGAAACACTGTTTAGGTAGAGAGGTGTGATCATGAAACAAAACACAGAAACACAGAGCATCCAAAGGTTTTCAAAAGATGTCATCTAGGACACGTTGGGGAGCAGTCTCAACTTATTTGGTCTGGATTTTTCAATTAAATTTAATTCAGTTAAATTTTATTTATATAGCGCTTTTTACAAGTAGGTTGTCACAAAGCAGCTTTACAAGGTCCAGGCCCGAGCCCCTAGTGAGTAACCCAAAGGTGACAGAGGAAAGGAAAAACTCCCTCAGCTGGAGGAAGAAACCTCAGGAGGAACTCAAAAAGGGAACACGTCCTCCTCAAGTAAACCTAGAAAGAAAGGAACGACAAACTTTATGTGGATAAATAACAAGTCAGGGTCTTAATGAACAACATTATAGACAGATAGGCCCTCTATGGCTAACAGAGTTAGTTTCACTAAGTGTCCAGAAAGGTAAATATTGTTGGAAGAGAAATTGAGAGTCCATAGTCCATAAACACCAGGATCAGGAGCTCACAGTCGGTTAAGGCAGCGGTTGCCACGGCTTGGCGAAGGCCCCAAGTGGTGCCAGGATCAGTCAAGTTCAATTTCCCATGGAGATCAGTCCAGCAGATGTGCAGCAGTTCCCCTTGGAGAAGACAGAAGAGAGAGTTAGTTCTGTTTGTATTTACGGAGGATTGTTCATATCTGTGCAAGTTCTGACTCCCGCATATCTAGCTAGAGCAGCCTAGCTAGAAAGTGCAGAACTGAGAGATATGATGGGCATGGGTAGCATTCTCCTCAAATTTTCTTCATCACTTGAAGATTTGTTTTCGGAAGGATGTCCAGACCAGCACTGAATTCGGGTTCCCTCTATTGAAGTTTTGGCCTTCAATGCATTGTTTGCCACTGTATAGGGCATGCTTCTCTGTGTTAGGTAGTGTGAGGTAGGTCAAGGTATAACTATTCATCAATGATTTACAGAAAATCTATAGAATACTCCATACAAAACTGAAAATGGGAAATGAAGAGAATGATCTGGAGCAATCTAGGTTCAGACTAGTTGTATTATTTTCTCCTGTACAACTCTGCCAATCGATAGAAAGTGCTATAAATCAACGACCTTCTCATATTCATATTATTATATTACACAAGCCCACAGCTTCCCAAGAAGCATGTGTACAGATATTCTTCAAATATTCAATTCAATCCTGCTTTCTATGAAGTCTTGTGGTCTTGGATGCAGAAAAATGTCAGAGATGGCCTTGTAATTTAATATCTGTTCAGTGCAGACCTCATAAACCCCATGACACTGGACTTGAAAAAAGCTCAGGGTTAGTCTTTAAGGGGAGGTCTTTTGAGTCAGTAGATAAATGAGGACTGTATGTACTTATGCAGATTGTAGAAACAGGGCATTTGGAAGCCACCTGATTAATCATTCTTGGAGGGTGTGCTATGTAAATGAATAGGTGAGACTTGCTAAATTCGATACACATATGGAGACTTGGAGATTCCATGGAATTGTGGCATCGATAAAAGTGTTAAATTGTGTGTAATTGCTCAATGGCTTGTCTATTGGATTATTCCTTTGGCAGACAGAGCCTATGGGAGTTAAATTCATCAAGTGACAGAAATAATGAAGAAAACCTGAGCAATATATTGTACATTAACATCATGGAAGGTTTTCTGTCTCTGGGAATTAAATCACTGGCATTATTTTATTCATTAGCTGAATTAGCCACATACCAAATAGGTTCCTGATTATTTTCTCAGTTTTAAATTTAACTGATGTAGGTAAATAGTTAAATCCAATACAATCACAAATCTGTCTGTTCACAAGCATTAAATCATTTCAAAACAGTCAGCAATAAGGGACTCGCTGTTAAGTCCCCCACATCCACACATACTCTTTCTGTCCACACCCACACTTACAGAACATTTCCATACACACCCACATTCAGATCAGAAATTAAAAAACATTGTTATTTTGACTTTTAAATGATGAAGTATTTAAAACATTCATGACCCCTTTAAAGTTTGAAACACTATTAAGAGCTCTGATTCTACATGGTATGTAATCATGAAACAAAACTTCCTGTAATGTAAAAAGCCTTAATTGGTGACATGGAAACACAGAGAATCCAAATATACTTTCATGTATGTTTTAACAGAGGTGCATTTCTGACATGCTGGTGCATTATTTGGGCACTAAGGGTTAACATTTGTGCATTCCGTGCCATATCCTCCAGCCCTACCCAATACCCTGACCCAAAACCTATTGTTGGGTGAGCTGAAGAGGTCCAAGAGAGACTCTAGAGGGCTGGAGGATCTGGAGAGATTCTGTGTTGAGGAGCTGTCTTCAGTTTTTTGGTTTGAATTCACTGAGAGCTAAAAGCAAGAGACGGAGGTTTATATATCATCGGCCCAACAGTTGGTTCACTGGTGCAGACAATACATCAACTTTTGATTCTTGGGGTTCGAACATTGGAGGCTACAAACTGTGGCAAACCTCAAGTGGACCAAGCCCAGTGGCTGAAGAGGTGAGCATATTGTGGGAAGTTCCAGCCCAAATGAGGTAGTGGACTCAGGAGCACTGATGATCCACCACAAATCATAAATCATCTCAGGAAATGCTCCAATCTTTGATTGGTCCACTCCATCCGACAGTTCGTCTGGGGGTGGTAACCAGAGGAGAGGCTTCATTGAGACCCTCTGTCCAAGACAATGTGATAGGGTCCACTTGGTTCCTGTATCAACCACATTAGCGGATGAGTGGCTCCAATGGAGGAAATCCAACTGCTGTGTAGATGGTATAAACATTTGGGGAGGACTTTTCTAGAATGTACAGGTTGCATGTCCGCCCCTGAATTTTATTGCAGTATTTAACTGGATATTCCATTCCATAACATGCAACCCATCTTTTACAGTGAGGAAAATAAATATTTGATACACTGCCAATTTATAAAATATTCCCACTTACAAAGAATGATGAGATCTGTCATTTTCATTGTAGGTACATCTCAACTGCAAGAGACTCCAGAAAATCAAGATTGTTAAATAATTAATCATCCATTTTATTTCATAAAATAAGTATTTCATACAATAGAAAAATTGAAACCTAAGTTTACAATTACAGAAGTTAGATGTATCCTGTAATTGTTTACAAGGTTTGTGTATACTGCAGCAGGGATTTTGGCCCACTCCTCCGTACAGATCTTCTCCAGATCCTTCAGGTTTTGAGGGTGTCACTGGGCAACTCCATATATTTTCTATTGGGTTCAGATCTGGAGACTGTCCAGGCCACTCCAGGACCTTGAAATGCTTCTTATAGAGCTACTCTTTAGTTGCCTGGCTGTGTGTTCGACTTCAATGCTCTCAATGAGGGAAGGAGGATTTTGGCCAAATTTGGTGATACATGGCCCCGTCCTGTCCCATTTGCAGAAAAACAACCACAATGCTCAATGTTTCCACCGCCATGCTTCACGGTTTTGATGTTCTTGAGATTGTACTCATCATCTTCTTCCTCCAAATATGGCGAGTGGAGGTTACCCTAAAAAGTTATCTTTTGGTCTTATCTGACCACATGACCTTCTGGATCATTGCAGAGTGTTTTTGTTTTTTTTTCATTTTGTTCTTCTTAAAGCCTTTTTATTAATGTAAAATAAATGTAATTATTACTGTATTTACCCAGTACAGTCTGTCATGTAGCAGTGCCAACGGACATAGATGCATATGCAGGATTCTGTATCTTTTAACTTATATGACAAACAAAACGAACCAAACTTCATGAGGGCCTACATAGATCACACTTGACAACCAACAGAACAACCGAACCAAAAGAACAGTGGACTAACCCGATACACAAAAGAAAGAGGCTTAAATACCCTCCTCAGTTAAACCAAGCATAAAAAAACATGTACTTTTTATTCAAACCCACCGGCTGGCTGTGAGTATTCACTGCCATCCAGTGGTTTTAAGTAAAAAGAACATACAGTTGGTATAGTTGTTTACATTTACATTTTTAAGGGTAAAGTGTGAAGCAGAGTTTAAATTTTTTTTTCTGATGCCCATCATTATATAGTGCATTAGCTATTATTAAGAACATATCAAAACATAGTATGGTTTATTACAAAACATTTAATTTTTAACAACCCCTTTTTCCATACTGGGAAGTTCTACACAGTGCAAATTGCACATATTAGGAAACCGTCTCCAGCAGTTCACTAAAACACTGTACTAATTGGAATTCAGCCAATTATGTACGATTCTGCACAGCACAAACATAATTCAGTATAAAGAAGTTAAATATCTACAGAAGATTAACAGGGTTAACAGATGTTCAAAGCTAGTAGGACATTGAACTGATATTCTTTCATTTAATTTCACACCACAATTTTACAGTAAATGTGCCATATTCACAGCCCATGACTAGCAGATATTTATTAATGAAGCAGCGTGTTATCTAACCGTTTTTAGCTTGTTACTTTGCTGATTGGCCTGGTTCCATGTAAGAAATATTCGCTCCTCAATTTAAAAGGGTTCTAATTTCACTGTCATTTCATTTAGGTTCATAGCATGGTGATTTAAATTTTGCATTTGTAAAATTGTTGTCACACACACACACACACACACACTCTCTCAAAACTGATCTTTTTCTCCTATCTACACAGTCCATCTAGAGAAATTAAGCTTGTTTTTAATATATCTACATGCCTGCATTTTATGCTATATGTTTTATTTAATAAATAGTGTTTTTGCATAAATTCCACTTAAATTAATATTTCCATTAATATCTCCATGTCTATATATTTTTTCAAACAGCACTTCAGAAATGTGACTTCACATCCACAAATCTTTTTTTAGAACTGCATGGTATAGCAAGTAGATTATATCCCTCTCTGCATCCAGATTCTGCAACAGTGAGCAAGGGAGAGAGAGCGCAATAGAGATAGCTGAGACAGAGAGAGAAATAGAGCACACACGAGAGAGGGAAAGAGAGAGCGGATAAGAGAGAGATTGAGAGAGAGACCAGGCAAACACACAAAATAGAGAGAGAACACGGGAGAGAGGGATAAAGAGAAAGTGAGAAAACAAGCGAGAGAGAGATAGATAGGGAGAGAGAAGGGATGTTGATGACGCCGCTGTGGGAGCAGTGGGCGTCTTTAAGAGCCTCTATTTCCCGCTCTGTGAGCATTCCGCCCCCTTGTTGCCTCTCCAGCAGAACAAGAGCATCAGTCGGGAGCTATACGCGCTCGAACTGCAACCTGCCGTGGAAATACATTTGTCATCATTGTTATTACTTTTTGTCCATCTGCCACAGAAAAAATAGGATATAATCGCCAAATCCTTACCAAGAGATCATGGAGTTGCCAAAGTCACACGTTGTGGGTCTGACCCTGCTCGCCGTGCTCGGCTCCGCTACCGCGGTGGCTCACTGTAAGTACCTCCGGTTGGCTCACTTTACATATTAAGGAATTTCACATGATGCCTTTGTGATGCCCCTGATGAAACAGTCTGCTTCATGAACATATTTTATGAATTCACAGTCATATATAATCTTACTTCAATTCATTTTATTTTGTTTTTTTACTATATGTAAGGAACGGTGTGTACCGGTCAGAACGTTTTAAAACAGTGAGATAAATAATGTTAACTCCTCTTCTGCTTCCACGCTTCAAATGAATGATGAAGTTGATGTGGTCAGAATAAGAAAAAAAGTCAATGATGTATGATTTTTGTGGTGTTCACGGGATGGAGCACTCCTGAAGAGCCCAGGCACCTCTCAGCATTGATCACAATATCAGACAGCATGCCAAGTTTGTTTCCATGGCCTTCTTTTCTCTGGTTGTGTGAGAGAGAGGCAATTTTCTTCATTGCTCTCTGTAGCATACCATCATTCTTAACTATGTGTTGGCTTCCAAAAGCCGCTCAGCAAGGACAGTTACCTGTACGCACCATGGTTGTTCAAGTCACTCTGTCTCAGACAGTCTGTATCTGAGGATGGCCAGAAAGTATCAGATAAACAATCCCATGGTCAGATTGTTTATCCTGGGTTAGAGATGAATAGGCAATGTTGTCCTTTGTCATGATGAAAATTCAATTAAGAACACTTTTGCAGTATTAAACCAAGCCTGGTGTGTCACAGAACAGTATGTTGATATCAGGATTGCATCAACTATTTGAGGTATCACTGAATCGCACTTTTTTTGCATTCTGGCACAACATATGACACAACAGAAAATGGCAAAACACTTCTCAATCATTCATGATGTGCACATGCTTACTAATTACACCATGCATCCTTAGCTGACAGTATTAGATCAAATGGCCAGCTCCTCTTAGAGGGCAAGCAAATGGATGGTCACACATTTACCACAGAGACACCAGAATTAAGCTAGGGACCCATCATGATCATGTCGCCTGTTTCAGATTACAAAGATAATGGCAACCAGCATCGTCCAACTCTGAAAGGGATAACGAGGGGATGTTCTTTCAGGTCTGGCCTCCCTGTGAAAAAAGCTTCATCCTTCTTATTTTAACCTCTGGGACAGTGCCGGGTCCCAACATGACATGAGATGAAAGCTGGGTTTCACTGAGCCAGGACAAATAGCAAAAGTTGATCTTACCTTGGTGGTTTGAAAAATAGATAAACAAATGTTTTCTAGGCCGTTTTCTAGACATTTTACTTTGGAGCCTAATTTAGTGGTGGTTCATTCTGAATGTAGTAGCTTTGAAGTGCATCCATTCCACCTGTCTGTGAGAGTAAACATTACATGTGTCCAGTGTGTATCAGGCCTGCCATAGATCTGCATTATTGCCGGACACTTCTAGAATAACCATCTGTATCAATAAAAATGACAGTCCCCACAATCATGCAGACACCAGCTTAATGTATTATAGAGACTAACATGCTGAGGATCCACAATTCTTCTGAAAGTGAAAGGAACACTGCTAAGGTCTCCATCATATGTACAAAATAGAGATGGTCAGGATCCAATATGATATCGGTATTGGGTTCCGATATAGCAATAAATCTGATATTTGATATTGGTCGGATAGCCCCGATCTTTCGCAGCTCGTGCAGGACCTTAAACCCCACACTGTGTAATACGAGAGGCGTCGGCAGCAGACGCTGGTTGACATTTTCCAAAAATGCAACAAATCATTTAAAGTAGACAACACAAAGTTGAAAGTAATATCAGACCAGACTTTTAGCTCTCCCTCAGTCCATCTTTCAGCATCTGAAAGGGCTATTTTATTATTTTTGCCCTTTCCCCCTCTCTCTATCTCTCAAAACACAACGAGACTAAAGTTGGGCATCTCAGCTGGTCCACCTTAAATACAGAAGTGGTGAGATTACACTTTGTCCATGTCGTGCTTCCCAATTAGTGTTATTCAAAATGCATTAATTTTACACTTGATTGTTTTTACATAGTTGTTGCAGATAAAATGGACATAATACTTGAACAATTCAGATGACTGTCTAAAAAACACAACAAGGCTGAAGATGGGGAACTCGTTCCACCTTAAATTCAGAAGTGGTGAGATTACACTGCCCTGCTGTGTCTCTGAAATCATTTAATTCATTTAATCTCTGAATTTATTTAATTTAAAATGTATTAGTTTTGCACATTTTTACACAGTTGTTGCTGCTAAGCAGATCCTCGAACTATTTAATAGTTTCGGCCATGATTGTGTTTATTATTTTAGACCTGTTGCTGCTATATAATAAAATCATTTTGGAATGCCCTTTAAATTCAGTGTATTTGTGTATATGTTTGGCTCTTCTAATTAGTGCTTAGTAGTTTATTTACTCTGTGATATAACCTTACTAACAAACAGCACAACTTTAACAAAAAGGATGCTAATATTAAAGTAAAAATGCTTTATATATATAGTAAAAAATGCATTATATCGGAATTTGTATCGGCAGTGGTGTATCGGAATCGGATGAGAACTGGAAAAACATGGATCGGCCCATCACTTGTACAAAATATTAATATTGTCATAATACTGCTACATATTGCAATTGCAATGGCCTAAAATAAAATAAAGTTCCCATACACTCAGTTTTCTGATGATTCTAAGGGATAATCATGGGTCCTGGATTTGGAAAATGGTCATATAACAATGCGTTTTGCATTATGGATTATATTTGTAATATACAAAACTACACAACCATAAATGAAAAAAATGAGAGATATATAATCAGGGACAACTTTCAAATCAATGTTTTTAATTGTTATAGTTAGCTCAAAATAATGTGACTTCTGTTGGATTGAATGGCAATCTCATTTCATCAGAACACTTAGTAACTCACCTGGAGCTGAATTTGATCACCCTGTCAGAAACACTGTTAGAGGCTGGTTTGCATACTGCAGCACTCTGTGATATCAGAATTACAGACTATTAGTGCAGAGACAATTAGAAAACAATACGTTACTGTAAATATTTTATTGCATGTAAGTTTAGACCATTTCTGTTGGTCCACTAATTTGAAAATTTGTACAGATGATATTTTTAAAATAGGGTTGGCTTGATACCACCTCTTCATTCCCAATATAGATATCGCAACATGGAGTATCAATCCAATCCACTAATGCCCGAGACTTGTCTCCTACACAGCTATGAAATAACACATATTTCTGGCTGCACCTTGCTCAACCTTACCCTAGCCTGATCTGCATATCAATCCCTACATAGTGCACTATGTGTGGACAAGGTTTTTAGTTACATTTTTATGTGCAGTTTCAGAAATTTCCCATATTTGATCTTGTGATTTTGACCCATATTAAATCAATACCAATACTAAGTATCAGATATGCAAACCCTCAGATATATCTTTCCAACCTCAGGGCATAGACTTTTTCAGAGCATTAGTGTGATAGAGTTGTTCGTTTCAATGTTACAAGGTCAAACATTGGAGGCTTTTTTAAGGGAGCTCTCCTGCTGTGTGGGAGAGCATGAATTTAAAGCTTGCCTTAGGCAAAGAGCAGTGGGGGAATTTAATATGGAAACAGGATTGCATGGTGAATCTCATGACAAGAATTGCCTTTTTCTTTTCAATTCAAGGCCAGTTTAGACTTCCCTCTTAAGGATAGGGGTTAAGATCTAGTAAAAAGATCTGGTTAGGAAGCCTCAGACTAGAACAAAAGAGCTGCCTCTAAACATAATTACCAGACCCCTAGTCCGTCTTCAAACTACATTTAACATATTGACTGATAACCATGGGAGGCAAGAAGTTGAAAGTAGGACTGATAGTGTTGGACCATACTGTAAAAAAAGTACACAGATTTATGCTGTGGGGGACCAGTGCAAGAGGTCTTGGATTTAATAAAACATGGTTCAGTACACCTATTCAGATCAGTAGGTGATATAGCTAATCTGTAGATGATACAGCATGGATCTGTAAAATAATGTAAGGTATTGTGTATATTATAGGAATGCAACTGTACAATTGATTAGTATTGTGATTGACAATTCTATATTTTCACAATATTAAGTATGAATCTTGCCTATCCATGTTCTTGCTTTAGCTACTAACAAGGCTAGAATTGGAAGACTGGAGGGAGTTGTTCATTGGTGTTGATACTTTGCAAGCATTTGTTGTTAAACTGTGCAGTTGCAATAATTTGCATAGTAGTCCATAGTCCAATAATGTCAATCCTCCACAATGCAATGGGCAATCTTCTCAATGCAGTTTTAATATAGTAGACAACTCTCTCCAAGTATTCATTTATATAGGTAGGATGCTCTGATGACCAAATGACCCTATCAAAACACGCCTTCTGTACACACACATTTCACTCATTTCATCACAGAATCCAAAGAAAAATGGAGAAAATTAAGATTGTGTTTTTAATAATAAATTTAATAATAATAATATACATTTTAGTTCCAATGAACTTTCCATTAAAAACTCAAAATCTCAAAGTGCTAAAGAATAAAATAAACAACAAATAAAATCACAACAAATAAAAAGAGTACGCCTTTTTAAAAAGGTGGTTTTTCAGGGCACATTCTGCGATACCCTCATAAGAACTTACATGCTTTCCTCACACTTTTTGCATTTATATTCTAGTTGGCTCTCCTTATATTTTGCACATTCAAAATGTACCCATCTGTGGCAAGAATCACACTGCACCTGGAGGGGAAAAATTAATTGCTCATATTCGTTCTGTACATACTATTACATAACATTTTAAAGATGATTACCAAGTAATGATTATGTGACTTTTGGTGTCTTTTTACCATTTCAACCATGCTGCGGTCATTGTCAGCATCTAACATACACCAAACAATGCAGTAGTCCTCAGCATTGTTACAAATTACTCTCCTGCTGGAATCCTGTTTCTTATTGTTTTGCAGCATCTGTGACTGCCATTCTGGCGTCTTCATGCCCGCTCATCCTCAGAAAATTCTTAGTTAAAAAAAGTTATAATGAAACCAGAATTATTGTTTCTAAGTGAGATTTATCAAATGTTCGCTGAGTAGTCCTAGTAATTCGCAATGATAAATCCCACACCTTCTATACCTACGTACTCGAGCAGGCTAAGGTGAATTTACATTCTGAAATGCCCCAATTAATCATAAATAGTGGTAACATTGTCTTTAAGAACTGTGTGGCGATTGTAACCATGTCTTGCTGGAATCATGGTGAAGCACGTAAAGAAAATAAACTTTGCCGAGACCAAGATTGAAATGCTTGTAACAGAAGCTAACCGCGATATCTGGATGCAGGTGTCACTGCCAAAAGAAAATACGCTGCATGGGAGAAAGTCACAGCTGAAGTGAATGCTGTAGGGCCTGAGCAGAGGACTTTGCCAGAACTCAATGCCAAACCCAATGCCAAAAAACCTGTGGCTGCATATAAATATGCTATTGGTACACCTGGTGGAGGACAAAGTGTGGTGAAGCTATCAGCCTTAGACAAACAGATTTCCAGTGTTATTGGAGTTTTCTGGCCTCACAGAACGTAGGGAAAGTGACATATTGGTACTCAAAGTACAAGGTAAATCACCGGATGTCCAAAAATGTTGTCATATGTTTATTTAGATCAAAATTTGATCAACAAAGTTTTATTCAATTACTCAAACTTTCTTCCATATCCAGAAACTTGCTTTCCAGTTGCGGTGACTCAGGAGGAGGCGCAAGGGGGAGTGCATGAGGCAGTGCAGCAGGAATGGGGTTGTCTGGCTTTGGGGGTTCCTGCAGGGGGAGGCATTTTATGATAGCCAAGTTATGAAGCACACCACATACCATAACCATGTTACAGACCTTTTCAAGACTCAATTGGAGCGTTCCTCTTTTGCTATACAAAAACAGGCATCAACGCACCTGTTGCGCACTCAATTGTGGTTTTAGTGCATGCATGTGCCAGTTGTATTTCTGTACCTGCGTGGTTCTTGGGTTGGTTAATGGTGTCAAGGCATGGTTTCAGTGGATAGACTTGATCACCTAAAGTTGCCGGAGACACAAGGCGTGTTTAATTACCAAAATTAGTGTTATATATTCAGTAGGGATGCACCGATACCGGTATCTGGTATCGGCCCCGATACCGCATTTTCTAAATTCCCCCGATACCGGGGACC
>JBBKCR010021607.1:0-27773 GCA_037577295.1 Ladigesia roloffi | reverse complement strand
GATTACATGAATAAGGTGGTGGTGACTGCAGCAGCAGAGGTGGCCTGGGAGTGGAGTCAAATTCCAGGCCTGAATTATTGTACCAGTCCGCCACTGACTGACACATATAACATGGTGTTGCCTACTCTAAATGATCGAAGACTATGTGGCCAAAGAGTTCTTAAACCAGTCCAGCTTGTTGTCAATATGTACACCCAGGTATTTGTAGTCCCCCTAATAGACAGGGGAGTCACAGGAAATTGTGATAAGTCCAACCCCAGCTCTTTGTTCTTTTGGATGTTGAGCCACAGCTAATTCAGCACAAACCAGTCCACAAAACTGTCTACGGCCATCGTGTTTGTCCTATTGCTGAGTCATCTGAGAATTACTGTGAATGGCAGCCCTCCATGTTGTATTAGAAGTCAGATGTGCACATAGTGAAAAGGCATGGTGACAAACAGTTCCCTGAGGAGCTCCAATTCTACAAAACACTGTCAAACTTGTATCCCTGCAGCCCCATGTACTGTTTCCAAAAGTCAGGGAGTCCAAATCAGGGTCCTCTCTGCGTGACTCGTACCGAGCTTCCCCATCCGTAGTCTCCATGTAGTCAAGCGTGACTGCCCTTGCCTCCTTTGACCACTCCCTCACCTTGGGGGCTTTGTTTGGAGTTTTGCAATTTCAGAGTCAATGACATGCTGTTGTTGCATTGGCCCATCGAGGAATGTAAACAATAATGCCAGTGATGTGTGTGATCTCTCTGGGCAGATAGTATGGACATAGTCCCATTCTTTCATGACAGTTTAACTCAGGTGTCCTCCCCCTTGCTTTTTCCACTCTTGCACAGAGGTCTGTCTGCCTGTCATGCAAAATGTAGTCAGGGAAACACTTATGCACCCATGTTTCAGGAAAGCACATCAAAATGCAATCGAAACTATCTGTTATGTCTGACCCGGGCCAAAAGCTCGTCCATCTTATTGTTCAGTGACCTCACTCTTGCAAATAAAATGGGTGGGAGGAATGGTTTGTAGCTCACTAGACTGTTATATTCCTCTCTGTTATTTTCCAACATGCCTTTGTTCAGGGCACAGATGTACTAATACTTAATAAACTGTAATAACTGTTGAAAATAAAGAACATTTAAAAACACTTAAAGACATGGAGCAGTCGCAACATGCTGCTGCAAGCACATGCCTGTGCACTTTAGAAGAAACAAAAATAGAACAAAAAATTCATATCAGTTCCCTTTTATGGTTGAATGATATGTATTAAATATTTAAGCAAACTCTCACAACACAAATAAAAAAAAGAGTAATTTAGTATTTTTAATGAAAATTTTTGCTTAATTTTACATTAGTTCAATGTAGATAAGAAGCAGTAGCACTCTGTCATAATTCAAAGGAATGTTTCAGCTAAAGTGGTTTTATTCAGGATCATGCCACTTAATGAATCAAACAGGGCTTTTTTATCTGTCATTTCTCTGTCTATCTGTCTATATTCCCACTCCTGTTAATTCAACTTGAAGAATACTGACAAAGAAAGATATGTGATTACATTGTTATGGATTCTCTTTGTAGTGTACTATACATTTGGCAGTTTGGTGCCATTTTTTGTTTATTGAAAAGTCTGAATATATTGAAGGATGGTTAGCAACTTATGATGATTATCCAATAAGTACTATTAGCCATTTATCATTTGGTCAATAAGAAGAGTGTAAAACCTGTAGCAAACTATCCACACTACAGAGAGTTGTGCACTATTTTATATATGATATATAGTCTAAATTTGGACTTGTAATATTTCCAGATGTTCAAAATGTATGTGGCAAAACCACCATCATGCCACAATACTGTCCACTTCTAATGGTATTCTGATGGTCCTAGAAGCTTCAATGAAATCTCTGTCTTAAAAGGATCCAAATTGGAAGAAACCAGTTCTTTTAAAGATGGCTAGCAGCTGTCTGCAACATGTGCAAAACACATTTCCTTTGTCCACTTCTTTCTGTAAATCTCTCTTTTTGCTTGCTCAGCTGAATTGAATTTCTCCCTCATTTGGAAGAAATTATTGCCTCCAAATAAAGTGATGTGTGTTTTTTTATATAACTTTTGTGGATATATGATGTACAGTTTCATGTAATTAAACAGTTTTTACATTATACACCACATATCTTAGCAATGTCTACAACTGTAAAACATTTTTTTAATAATTCCCTGACAGACACAGAACAAAGTCTCTCTCTCATGCTCTCTCTATCTTTCTTATGTATTTACCACTCTCAAATACTTAGCAAATGTTAGGAAACGTTAGTCTTCCCTGGCTGCTCATGATGTAAGCAATGGGAATGGGGAACATGACACATTAACCACAGTTAACCCTCCCTTGGCGATTAAATGATGTACCAATTTGATTCAACAGTGTAGTCCATTGTTGAAAGGCCTCTAACATTTTATGCATTCAAAAAAATAGAACTGGTAACTATGACTACTGTTGCCAAATTTCATAGCTACATTCATGACTGGAAAAAGTAAAACTAAGAGGAAATAATTAGAAACCTGAAAAGATCACAATTTCCATAGCATTACTAGAACACTCTCTAGAAGTTCATCTGAAATTACATAGTCAATCAGTCATGAATATCTTTAAAGATCCTGTCCCATAATTTACTGCAAAGAGAAGAATATTTGTTTAGAAACAGATGCAAAGATATTAGCTTTTTTCTTTGTCTTTTTTTATATTTAAATTAAAATATTTCTCAGTGAAAACGTGGGGACCACAGATAAACTATGACTAAAAGGTGTAAGGTCTAAGTAAATTGAACATATATTGAGTGAAAAGTTACCACATCTTGCTTACAGAGTATGGGACAGAAGCCTGAATTTTTTTTTTAAATAATGTGAGTAATGAATCAAGAATAACAGAATGGGCCCCCAGGAATTTTTAATAGAACAGAGTTGTCCCCAAATAGAAAATATTACAGTCTATTTTAAAACAAAGCAAACATATATTGATATATTTACAGTTTACATTTGTTACCGTTTATATTTTTGTTCTGCATGGGTGCAGAAGAAATCCTATTCCCTAAGAAATGGGAAAATGCCATCAGTCATTCAGTGTGGTAGTGCAATGAACACCAATCTATGTGTTTAAGATATGCTAAGAATATATCCTAATTTTTACATGAAACAAAACTGAGATTAGCCTTATAATAAAATTAATGGTGTGTTTTAGTTAAATAATTATGTTTAATACTAAAAAACTTTAGAAGTGCTAATATAGTAACTTTAAGTAAAAGGAAAAATAAATATGAAATATAAAGATTGCTGCGCACATATATAGTTTAGATACATTAAAACACCATATTACCTTGGTAGATTCTACCTAGTCAACTGTAAGTACAACTGTTGTGCGATGCAATGTAACAAGGCAATTCAATAGTGATGTGATTGGCACCTTGCTCAGTGGCTAACAACTTGTCTTGCAAACAAGTAGGCTGCTGTACAGTAGGCTACTCACAATTTCCTAAACTGAGCTTGCATAAACGGCCTAATGTTACGCTCATAAAAAACTGGCACCAGTGTGCACACACAGACGTTACAGAACACACAGGCAGTAAACAGCTTTTTTTTAATTAAGTATTTTTTATCAGATACCGTTATAAAATCATCAGCATGTTTAAGTCAAGCCTGTCATTACACAGGAAAGTGCCAACAGTAAATTGTGGGGGATATGGGACAGTGACCTGGCGTGTTTCAAGGGCTACACCCTCCAGTGAAGTGTACTGTTAATATGAAAGACATACAAAGACATTTTAAACAATTACATGCTTCCAAGGTTTGGAAAATGCCCTTTACTTTTCCAGTACTACTGTGCCTCTGTGGACAATGCAAGGCCCAATAAGACATTGTTTAATGAGTTTGGGGTGGAAAAAAGCTCCATTACCCAGCACAGGCTTCAGCCCAATTTAACATCTTTGAAAACTGTAATGTTGATTACCTTCTGGGCCCAACATCAGTGCCTAACCTCACAAATGCTTTTTTGACTAAATGGATACAAATTCTCACAAAAACATTCAAAAATCTTGTGGGAAACCTGCCAAGAGGACAGGAGCTACAAAACATAAAGCTGCATAAAGACATGGCTGGACATGTCCGTTGTAGAGGAATTTGACTGGCCCACACTACGTCCTGACCTCTATGCCATCGAACACCGTTGTGAGCCAGGCCTCATAAATACTCTACAGAATGAATTGATACAAATTCATGCCCTCTGTTTTTGTCTCTTCGTCTCCAGTTGTGTAATTGGAGATTTCAGCAAGGAGGCCTGGTGAGAGGATGGCAGCACATTGGCAGTGTAGGCAGTAGGGGAGAGATCCACAGTGCACTCAAGCTCCAACAAAGAAAGGTCAACTGACTGGCAGGGTGCTTTGAGATCAGTTTTGGTGCAATAACTTGAGCCTGTTCCTTTTCAGTTCACTGCTGGAGCTGCATGCCGGACCAGACCAGAGGAAGAATTGAGGCACGACGAGGACCACAGTGCAGTGGATGTTGGAGAACCAGTTTGCAGTCAACAGCAGAGGTGCATTGCAGGGCTCTTCTCTTGAGGGATTTCAATTAAGTTTATTTATTTACATACTTTTAAACTGCTTATTTATTTATTTGTATAGGTTATGCTTGAGGAAAATCTGGTGGAATATTGTTTTTTTTTTATTTTTTTTTTTATCTTGGCCAGCAATGCCAGACTCTAGCCTGTGTATTTGCCTATGTTCACTGTTCCTGGGGATTCATACCTGGGGCAAAAATTGGTTTAGGGTCACCGAAAAATAATTACAGATGGAGAGGAAGTCCAGCTTACCTGTGCCACTACACACATGCCCAGCTCTCCACATGAGGGAAAAGACATCAGGCCAGACATTCTTTCATTGGTCCATGCCCACATATCCCCCCTGGCAGTGAAGTCCCACAGAAAATCTGGCTTTTGAAATGCAAATTATGAACAGACATGTTAAATGCTCCAATGGCATACCTGTATTGCCAGAATGGAATGACAGGCTTGAAACATGAGTTTATGCTGAACATTTTAGAGAAGAAATAACAAGTCATATGGACAACAAATCCTAGAAATGTAATAGAAACACCACCTTCTTCCAGCTGTGTTCAGGCCTACATGAAGGTTTAATATTAACTGTGATACAAAGACATCATGTAATGAAAATTGGTAGTTTAGGTTTTCTCAGTTGGAAAAATGTTATGCTGCACTTGTTTTCTAAGAGGATTTATAGCTTTAGATGATTTATAGCGGTAGTCTGATGTGCCAAGCCTGTTCAAAAGCTGAAAACCCAGCCACCAGCAAATGCATTAAAGACACTATTCTCTCCAAGAACATTATCAGATACCGTAACCAGAAGCTGTACACTGCACCTTTGCAGACACCTCTTTTAGAAAGTCCACAGCTGCTTCCAAGACACTGGACACGTATGAGGCTCGTGGCAGGGCATCCGGGCCATCCCCAAAAACAGGGCATCTCCACTTGTCTGTGAGAATAAAGCCTCCCTACCAGATGCACTGTATCCCCTCAATACATGGTTTGAAGTACAAAATTACATGACAATGGAGAAGACCAAAGAAGAGGACCACTATGGCTAACATAGACCAAACACAGGTTGTTCAAGTTTTGTTGTTGCTTTTTCAAAATAATTAATATTATCTTTCCAGGCATTTGGTGGTTGCATGTGTATGTACAGTTGTGTTAAAAATGATTCAACCCCCAATGCTGTAAGGGGTTTTAGGGAATTCAGTGTACATTTGTATTTGTGTTCTGAATGAAAACTTACAAGGACTTTTTAAAGAACCAAATGCAACTAAATGACATCAATTGTTTTTGTAATACAATATTAAATGTTTTTGTTGTGATTTTTTCATTGACACAATCATTCAACCCCTTAATGACTAGCATTCTTAAGAACAACGGTTCATTCAAGTGTTTTCGAACAGGTATTGAAAACAACTGTGGATGTCAACGAGCAGCAATCAAGCATAATAACACTAATTAGGCAGATTTAAAATGACTGTGATACTCAGCTCCTTCTAGACATTTACTGGTGTGTTTACAAACATGGTGAAGTCAAGAGAATGGTCCAGGAAGACAAGAGGAGAGGTGATTTCTCTTCACAGGAAGGGCAATGGCTATAAGAAGATTGCAAAGATGTTAAACATTCCAAGAGACACCATAGGAAGCATCATTCGCAAGTTCAAGGCAAAGGGCACTGTTGAAACACTACATGGTCGTGGCAGAAAGAAGATGTTGGCTTCGACTGCTGTGCACTACCTGAGGCGCAAAGTGGAGAAAAGTCTCAATTTGACTGCTGAGCAACTGAAAAAAGATTTGTCAGATGTGGGGATTGAAGTTTCAGCTCAGACAATAAGTCTCACACTGCCTCCATGCCAGAACTCACAGGCGCACCCCCTTGCTGTCTCCAAAGAATAAGAAGAGTCGACTGCAGTATGCCAAAAGCCACGTGGACACACCACAAAAGTTTTGGGATAGTGTTCTGTGGACTGATGAAACAAAATTAGAACTGTTTAGGCCCATGGTTCAATGCAATGTTTGGAGGAGGAAGAACAAGGCCTATGAAGAAAAGAACACCTTGCCTACTGTGAAGCATGGCGGGGGGTCAATCATGCTTTGGGGCTGTTTTGCTTTTGCAGGTACAGGGAAGCTTCAGCGTATGCAAGGTACCATGAATTCTCTACAGTACAAGAATATACTGGAAGAAAATGTGATGCAGTCCGTCACAAACCTGAGGCTTGGGAGACGTTGGACCTTTCAACAGGACAATGATCTCAAGCATACCACTAGAGCATGGTTGCACATTAAAGGCTGGAACATTTTGTAGTGGCCATCGCAGTCACCAGACTTAAATCCAATTGAGAACCTCTGGTGGGACTTAAAGAAAGCAGTTGCAGCATGCAAGTCTAAGAATGTGACTGAACTGGAGGCTTTTGCCCATGAAGAATGGACTAAGATACCCATAGATCGCTGCAAGACACTTGTGTCAAGCTATGCTTCACATTTAAAATGTGTTATAACTGGAAGAGGATGTTGTACTAAGTACAAAGAATGAATGTCACTTGGGGGTTGAATAAAACTGATAATGATGTGAGCACAGAAATGACATTTGTGGTTATTTCATTATAAATGTTATGTTATATTTATCTGACTTACAAGTGCCTCTTTGATTTAATTGTAAACAAGATGACTGAAATGATCAAAATCAATGTCAAACTGGCCAAAACACTCAATGTCAGTGGGGGTTGAATAATTTTGAACACAAATGTAACAGTGATGCAAAGTGCATGAATAGTGGTTTATTGTCACTGCTTGGCACTGATAGAGCTTATTTTGTTCAAACATATTGCATAGGTGATCATAATGCTGAAAATCTGGAAGGCTGTTTTTAAGTCAGACAACAGCCTTTAAAGAGGCAAAGCACAACTTTGCAGAGAGAATACATGGATACTTTTCAGATATCAGAGACACACAGTATCTGTGGAACTTCAGTGATCATGAAGTTACACTACATGCCTGTGATGGTGCGGCCTTGCTCTCAGTTTAAAGCCCAAAACAACATGCTATGGAGAACTGATCCTCCTAACACTGACCTTCTTCATAGTCTTTCATACCATAATGCGAATATCTTTTCTTGATTATTACAATAGAAGTGCCTAAAGTAGACCATTGGCATACAAACTGAAGGCATGCAATGTAAATGTATCTAAATCAAAGACAAAATACCATTCCCAGTCCACACTTATGACATGTTAACTCACAACAATGCAGCTACAGGTAGCACCAGTGTGTAGATTTTCATTAGGGAAGGGGAGATAACAGCTATGAATGGACAGTGGTAGTTAAAAGGAAAAAAATACAAAGTAACAGATATTTTGTAAAACGACTGAATATACAAAACCTTTCATTTGTGAAAAGGTGATTTTTGAAATATCAGATAAAACAAAGTTAAGTAAGCATTACATAAAATTACAGTTTGTCATTGTCAATGCAGATCATGTTAATAAATACAAGGCAGGAATATTGCAACATCAAGTGAAATGTTTCATTCAAATAAATCTAGGGTGATGACTGAGGAACAATGGGATAGAGAAACTGCAAATATATTGTGTAATATTACATTAATTATGTTATGAGTTCGTAAGTATCTCTCTCTTTCTCCCTGTCTCTGTGTGTGTGTATGTGGGTGGTTAACATATTTGGCAAAAAAAATGTTGTTGTTTTTTTCTACTCTATATTCTACTCTTATATCTTATATCTCAAAATATATATATATATATTTTTTTCTTGAAGAGTTTGGTGAAACAAATAGCTCTTATCAAGTTCTTGAAGTTGATGGATTGGGAGCAGGAAAAATGGCCAAACTTAAGGATCTGACCCACTAAATTTTAAAGAAGGAGAAGATCTCGAAATCAACAGGTCGTGTTGTGCTGCAGTAACAAGGTCATGGTAGCCTAAGGCACATTGATGCATGTAGTGAGCAAAGATTAGATTTTTTGATCTGATCATACAGAATAGCTACTGTGGCACAAATCACTGAATGCCAGGATCCAAGGTATCCCAGATTCATATTGCTTGGCCAGCCCTCTTTTCAGAATGCATCCTGATACCACCTCCACCTCCAAATAATTGCCTCCTGACTGTACTATAATAAAAACCTTCCATTGCTTCATGTATCCCGAGTAGTGGCTTTCACCTATTTTTCTGGCTCCAACTCATCTACCTCAAGATCAGAAATGCTGTCTGACTTCTTGCCACTGTAAGACAGGGTCAACTTTTTGTTTACTTATCAGTGGTTTTTATGTTCATTTAGTGTGTGTATTTATGACTTTTTAAAAGTGGATTTTAGGAATATTAAAACAAATTATTTAAACACAAAAAGTTATATCATTAGCTATTGATTGAACCATGATTTGCACACACTTTCTTCCAATTATTTTCTGTTGGATTCATGACAGCAGTCTTTCCTGTTGGATTCATGACAGCAATCCTGTTTTCAATTTCTGTAACCTGATAAAAAGAGAATTGATTTAGAGAAGACATTATTACATTATCAAATAGGTTATTTAGAGTAAAAAAATTTACATGATCTATTCTTACCCCACTTTGAGTGCTCTGAACACTGGCAGCTGTCAAAGCTACTCTACTCTCCAGCTGAAACAGCGCACAACTTGCAGTGGCACTGGCATCATAGGAGTTCCGGTTCCTTTGAGTGTTAAAGGGCCTTTCCGTGTCAACAGATGACTATGGGATGAAAAGTATGTGTATTTGTAAAATAAAATAGTCACGTAAAATGCATTCTACACTATTCTAAAAAGCCTACTGCTAAGAAGTCTACTTTTGTAGTTAGAGCATTGGTATGACCTTGTTTAGGCAGCTGCCTCTCAGGTTTTTCATACTATTAGACCTTTTAAAACTTCATTCTTTAACTTTGTTTATTTACTCATTTTTTTGCAATTCAGTATGATGACAAAAAACATTAGACACTATTGTCAGGATTCTGGAATTACTGGCATCCATGGATAATTATGAAAGAAAATGACATTATACTACACTGAAAATTCATATATAAGAAAAAGACAGGCCATGTTGAAAAATGCCAGGGAGAATTGTTCACCTCATACAAGCTTCACCCCATCCTGTCTCAAAAACAAGTCAGCAGAGCAGATAGACCCACGATTCTTGAGCTAAATAACCAAATAATTATTTGCCTCAAAAAATTTGCTTAATTTTGACCTTAATTTCCCATACAAGAAATTCAGGAAAATTAAGAGTACAGAGATTAAGGTTGATTATTGGCAGCTGGTGACTATTTGTGTTTAAGTGAGTGGGTTAAGTCATTGGTGTAAAGATAAGTTTGATTTATTATATATAGGTCCCCTGTTGGTCAGTTCACCCTCACACCACCCCTATATACCTATCCGCCCTTTGTGTTTGTGTTGAGAAATAGTATTGGCCATCGAGCTGTTTTGTTTTTTTTTTGTTTCTTTAAATATAGATACATGAAGAAAAAGGAAATCTGTGCCTGCAGCTCCTTGGACTTGTACAAGCTAAACGTGACAGATGGACTGACCAAACCAAATGACGCAGCAAAAATTAGCTTGGGTCCATGGCCATGTGGTGTGGGATGTGCTGGAATTTTTACTACCTCCACCCTTACTCCACCTTCGTGCACCTTGGGGCCCTTTGGGCTTGTGCCTAGAGGCCACCGTTGAATTCTGTATTAAGTTGAACTTTTATTTTGAATGATGATGATGGAACATTTTTATGAAACCCAGCAACAGCTGGTGGAGTTTTGGGTTCAGTTTTTATTATTTGCTGGCTCTGGGTCCTGTCCCGTTTAACATGATTAAGGGAAAATCTGGTTTACTTGCCCTTGAAATAAGCCAGACATTCCCTTAATACTATTTCATGGAACAGAACTTTGCCAGACCCCCCTCACACTACCCCTAGATGTGCATCACTCATTTGTGTTTGTGTTTAGTAAGAGTATTGCCATTTTGCTGTCTTTGTTTGTAGTTTATTTGTTTAAATAAATGCTATATGGGGCAAATGGAAATCTGCAACTGTGCCTGCTTTGACTGGTACTCACCAGATGTGACGCTAATGCCTTAAATCTAATTTTAAGGTAAAATAATGGGCCATGGGCCACTCAATTCAAATGAAGGGATTTGATGTATTTTCAGGGGTAAGCTAATGAAAGGTTAAGCCCATTTTCAGTAGTGTAAATAGTGGTAATACTTGGGCACAAACTGGTAACTGGCATGTTTTAGGGCTAAAATGGAAAAATAAAACCAGATATAATTTTTCTGAACAAAGAGGAACTGAGGTTGCAAGAGAAGAAAGAAATGACATTTTGTGTCTTTCTCTTTTTTATTCTCTTGATATGTGCTCAAAAAACTGAGCACTAAGTTGTAAGTCCTCCAAACTCACAAAGGTTCAGTAAGAATGAATAAACTCAAAACTAGAACACGTGGTACTGGCAACTTCAGTGTCATATTCTCCATATTGGAGAAGCCAATTCCAAAATTTAAGAACTTCCTATAAATAGGGTTATACACAAGTGCTTTTAATTATCAGTAATGACTCTCTGCTTTTGGCCAGAGTGATGCAATCAGTCCTGTGCCTCCCCCTACCGGACAGCATTATAAAGTGGTGGTTTATTCTAAAGTTGACCACTGTATGTTCAGCAACAGAATCATCACCAGCTTATAAATATTTAACGAATTTCTTAATTCATAGAATTAATGTACATAGAAAGATGACCATCTGTTTTATCTGGTCCTAGTAACAGTTAATATGACTGTGGTTTTATTGTGCTCTGGTACTTTTATTTATCTGATAGTCGTTTTTCAGAGAATACATTTCTCTCCTGTATCATCTTAGTGAAGAGACTGATTATACATCATCCCATCAAGAGAAAAAATATATAATTAGCTCGTTCCCTTCCTAGTGTCTGCTTTATCTGGTGAATGATGTCTAAAACAGGGATGTCCCTTAGATTACATGAAAAAGAAAACAATTAACTAATCTGTGCGGCTGCCAGAAGATAAAAAAAACAGCTTTATCCTCAATTGAATATGCAAATATTTCTCAGCCTGACATCTGCACAGCCTTAATGTTGCCATCTTTTGACAGAGATTAAAAAAGATTTTAATGTTTATCTTTAGTAAACATCCAGTCATTGATTCCACCAGCAGATACGTTTCAGAGCATGCTCATTTTTTAAAACAAATTGTATTAGCCAGAGACATAGAGAAATCTGACCCCTCAATGGCAGATTGCAACATTAAAGTGAATCCCCCTGACTCCCTTAATGTAACAGAGTGAAAGAAAATTTTAATTTGGAAACTTCTTCGCCAGGTCATACTCTCATACAGTCAGGACCTTTTCCCATTAGAAAAAGCTACTGTCAATTATCTAAAGCTAAAGCCATGCAGTTTTAGTGCCAGGGCCAGTGCTCAGTAGTAGCCAAACTGCTTCATTGAAACTGACACCTGTGTATCGTTATACTCAGTGAAGCAGACTAAATCAGATTTTCTACATGCTCAACATGTAGTCTTCTCGCTAAGAACCTGTGGGCTTTACCTTTCCAAATTGTACCACCACCAGGCAGCAGGTGGTGCCTGCATAGTGCTTACCACCAAATAAATGACACAATCCCAGACTGTTACCCATTCACACTGGCCGGACCAGCACAACCAGCTGAGCCAAGTTTCTGACTGCCAATACCACTGATGCCTTTAATGTAGACCATCATCTACCATTTTCTTCTGAGCTCTGGAACACAGATGCACAAGACCTAGATTTAAGGTGACACCACACCACCGCATGCAGACCAACAGGTAAAGCAAATAATTTCATTGCTCTACGACACTAAAGCCTAAAAAATGGCAGCTGGACTTTCTGTGTGTCATGCTATGCCACAGAATTGCCTCTAAGCAGGACCTCAATTCCTCATTCGCTAAGCTGGCCAGCTGCTGCGTGCAGCCAGGATCTCCATAAGCGCCTGACTATGTGCCCTGAGGATGAAGATAAATATTCAGCCAGAGCATGTATCCAAATATATGTCCTGAATCAAACAGGCTTGCCTTGATGGGAGTGTCTTTCCAGTTTATACTCTGGTCCCAATCACCCCTCACGGCTATTTAAGGCATTAAATCACAACTTCACTAAAGACCCTCACAGAGCCTACAGAACCATTCAGTGGAGTATAAGTGTTAGATTGGTGTTTTTGGAAGGAGAGTTTAGCACTTTTGACACAGTTGTGTGGTCACCAAGAACAGCTGTCTCTAATTTGATTTCCTTTTAGTAACATACATTTTATGTTGGAAATATATTTTAGTGATTATTAGCTTATCCGTCTTTTCCTTCATATTTATTCAGAGTGCCAGTAATTCTGTGATATCATATGGTCTTACCTTCTGCACATTACAGAACAAGCTGTTTTTATCTATTGATGCAGATCTTCCCATTACTGTGGCACAATATTGCTCACTTCTTCCTAAAGAGTTTATGTCATCTGGCATTTCATTTGCCTCATCTTCATCAGAAGACAGGCCTTTGTCACTGATATTTTCGGTCAGCTCCTCCAGCTTCTTCTTAAGCTCCTGCTCCACTTGGTCCACTGGAGACAACAATTCCTCTTCAGGTTTGGCCTGGAAAAAAGGGGGTATATTCTCTAAATTTTAGGCAGATATCTTCATCTGAAAGCTACAGTGCGAAACTACAACATTTCTTTAAGAATATCTGAAACATATAATGAATAGTATATAGGAGTGACTGGAATGTAGACATAATTAAGGAATGTAGACATAAGTGACTGGAATGTAAACATAATTATATTTTATAATAATTTGAGCTATTGATTATTCAGACCATTCAGTTATTTGGGGGTCTGAGTGTCAGTAGACTGCAGTGTTATATGTTGGGTCATAGATCATTATATTTTATTATTCAAAACATTACTATATAAACTAATTTAATTTCAAATATGACAAATATTATTGCTGCATCATGTGCAAAAATACAGTATGTTAAATTTGATTGCTCTGGCAAAATGCTATCAAGTTTTTATTTTCACAGTGTGGAGGCGCTACATGTGAGCAACCCTTTTTTTTAAGCGGCACAAACTGTTACTGAGTTATTGTAAATATATAACCTCCACCTGGGACAGACTTACTTGTGATATTAAATGTTTTACTGTTCATTTTTTTATGTTAATTATTTTGTATATTTTATTATTAAACTCAATTGTATAAACTGAATTTTTCCAAAAGCATAAATAGTTATGTTTGGGATTTTGTTACCTTATCCACTTGGCACACAGGCTGATTCGCAAAAGTCATTTTCTGTTCCAGACGGCCAAGCAAGGTCTCAATGGCTGACATACGCCTGTTCAGCTCAGTTATCTAAAGCAGACAAAGGCAGAAGACAACATGATTAATTGAAAAAATAATATCACTAATTTCTTCTTAAAAATGGTGACCTAAAGACCTGAACATTATATTATACATTTTAAGTTAAACAATGTATTCCTGCTAAGCTTATTGTAATTTAACTAGATGCATGACGAGCTGTTTTCAGAATAGCATCAGTAAAACAAAACTGTGTGAGAAGTTATGGGTGTTTTCCCACATTCTAAAACCATAACATACTTGGATATGCATATTTTACCATACACCAATGCAGAAACCATATGGTTACGCATTGTTTGAAAATGATTATTCTGCAGGAGCTTTGAAAAAATGTTTTGCTGGCGCTGTATAGAATAATCCAAAAAATACAAACCTCTTTTTAATATCTCTATAATTATGTCTATTGTAGTTCATTAATATGATCCAGTACATTTATGATGCCTATTTTTTAAATGATTACTGGTTACTGCTTGTTGTTTTCTGTCTACCTGCTGCTAACATAAGTCTGAAGAAAATCTGATGCACTTGTCCAGTGACAAGCAGTTGGTGTTCTGTTAGGTTCAAATGTATATTACCAATTAAGTCCATATTTAAATTTCTGTAGACTTTTCTTTTGAATAATATCACCCCAGATCATTGTATCAAACTCATTCACATTAATGCTTATAATTTATTTGGTGTACTGTCTTCCTAATATATCTTTCTGATCAATATCCGTGTTTTACAATGAACCATGTACAAACTGCAAGAGATTAAGAGAATCAAATAGAATTAGATTAAAATAGAAACACATATAAACAATGAAAAGTACATTTATTTAAACACCTTGGTGTAACAAAAAGACGTGTTTAATTTGTATATGTATTTAATGGAGGTAATTTACAAAATTATGTTGTGGCAGTTAATACCACTGAAATATAAAACCAAAAATCTCACCTTAATTTGAAGTTCAATTACTGAAAGAAGAAAACCTCATCATAAAATCATATTGAAATGTTTATATTTTACAAAAATCTATGTGTGTCACAATTGTTTGCATCCTTAGAAATGTCTGCAGTATATTCCTGCAGTATTCATATTTTATGTTTTAATGTTCACCTAAGTGATGAGGTGTTAAGGCACTCCTCATCCCCATGTAAAACTCCAACTCTCATTTGTCCCAGAGAAGAAATTACTTTCATTTTGTAGTTTATGGAACTATTTTTTCATACTGCTAAATCAAGCACCAGGAATATAATATTGCTACTGGTCCAGCTGTAGAAGAAGAAGGAAGCACAAACTGGTGTATTTTTTTGAATATTGTATGGATCCTGCTGATGCCATTTTTGAGATTTACAAAAGGTGAATAATACTAACACTGAATAAAATTAATAACAAAAAAATTATTTATATAGCAACTTCCTTAATCCTAAGGTGATTTACAGGTAGGTCAAACATAAAAACAAGAAAACAACAATAATTAAATACTTATCCATCACATAAAGAACATAAAGAAGACAAACAGCAGCAGTTACAGAAACAGGAAATAATGTTGATAATAGGATCAAAAAGGCATAATGTTGAGTTTTGAAAAAAATGAGACAGATGACATATTACAAAGATTTCTATGCTTGAGGCCATTATGCTGTACTATAGTATTTGTCTTCCAAAGTAGATTGTTTAATTTGACAAATTTGAGAATGCCAGTTCCAGAGGAATCTATTAAGAGAGCTGGAGTGTATGGGTGGAGAAATTCAGACAGAAAAGTAGCCTGTTAAAAGAAATGGGAGCCAGATTGTACTGAACATGGTATTAAATGGGTAGCAAGAGAAAGTTAAAATCAGAAGATCTAAAATAAAAAAATGTGACATTCTGAATCTAAACATCATGTTCCCCTAAAGTCTGTGAACAAAACTGCCTAGCCCTGTGTGTATGTGTGTTTGTGTGCGTGTGTGTTTGTGTGTGTCTGTAAGTGTGCATATGTCTCTGTGTGCATGACATATTCAAATGTAACAGACAATATAAACAAATATATATTTTCTGTTATTACAGTACCTGTGGTGGGACCCCATCTGGTGAGTACTCCCTTTGCAGTGGTACAGCGTACATGAGATTTGATAAATCGTCCACCAATTCTTCCTCAGAGTCCTCTATGCTTGGTGGTACCTCATGGTGTGCATGATAGTTAGCACTGCACGCTGAAGAATAGCTGATTTTTGAGAGAGAGTGGGACCGCTCTATGTTATTTCCGGGAGAGGTGTAGTTGTCTGACAAGGGTGCAAAAAAATCGCAATAAACCTTTCTGGATTCTGGATTTCTGAACTAGTTCAGGTTATATAGAGTTCAATGCAGATTTCTTTGAAATATACAATATTTCTTCAAAAACCCAAGTATGCTTCTCCTATTACAAGTAGCCATATTACTGAAGCACAGCCCATAGATATACTATCAATAAAGGGGAAATGTATTCCCAAGGTAAAAAATTAATTGCTTAATATATTTACAGTGTTTGTGAGATCAGGATCGAACACTTAATTAAAAATTTGCACCTAAATCTTATACCAATGAAATGAAGCCAGTTTTTGCATCCTGTGCACAATCATACCAAAGAGAGAAGGCATGTCCAGACTTCCTCGGCTGCTGTGGTGGATATTCTTCTTCCCTTCTCCTCTTTCAGCTCTTGCATTCTCCAGGATTACCCTGAAGACAGGAGCCCAGTCCTCCTCTGGAACAGACTTCTCATTCTGTGTTATCATTGCAAAATTTCATTAAACTGTTCTCATACAAACACATGAGTTTGATTTTAGACTATGGACATGCGAGTATGGAAATGAGTACACACAGACACACACAAACACACACATACAATTTCATGTCATCTCTAATTTCCTTTCTGTACTTCTATAGTTCCACACTACAGCCCCACATTGGGAGTGGGATCCCGTTGGTCCCGCTCAACCCAACGAAAATATTGCAGGTTTAATGTCGCTGTGCTACAAAGATTTATAGAACTGTGCTGTAAAGATATTTGGCTTTTCGTTTTAATGACATTTAGCATGTTGTTAACATCACCGCTCAATACGGCAAGTTAAATGTTAAAGACATACTGCTCCATCCAACAGCTAAATCAAGGCATTTTGAGGTGCAGGCAAAAGTGTGAGTGGAGATGAACATACAATTGAAAAATATAAATGTCCTATTACAGCAGATATATAAGATTACCCTTGAAATGTCAGATCCAGCACGATCCACCACATGCATGATGACTTCATGCTGGTCTCTAGGGTGCTTTTTGCGTCTCAATTCGTGTTTCACACCTTCCGTGAAAAAGCCAGTGTGCGGCACTAATTTACAGTAACAGAACTTGGAATAATTTTTTTTATTTATATATACATATTTCATACATACTTTATATATATTTTCGTAATTTTTTTGCTTCATAAATGTATTTTCCGGTAGCAGGCAGGTATCATCAGAAATGCAGCGGGAGCAAACGGTAATGATCAGAAATTCGGCGGATGAGGGATTAAAAAATAATTCCGCACAGGGCTCTACACCACACCCTTAAATCTCAAAGATACAATGTCATTTCTAAAGTGGAGAAAATTAAGTATTCTGTGAGGGGTAAACCAAATACATTTAATGACAAGTGGCAATCTTTTATAACATTTTCCAAATCTGTTTCCTTCAATACCTTAGTTTTGAGTGCCCTCTCCAACTTTTTGTTCATCATGTTTATTTAATTTTTTTTTAATCAATGTTATATTTTTCTTCTTTTTTCTTACACTGTTAAAGAATATGACACTACATATTGTATAACCTAGATTAACATGTATCGTATTTGTATAAAATGTTTCATTATTACTTTTTGTGAATCTTGATGTTTCTGTTCAATAAACATATACAAAAATATTAAAAACTGGGACGTGTTTAAGGTTGCTACAACTTATGGCCATGTCACACATAGGCACACACAATTATGGATATTAATGTTGCAAAAGCTAAAATAAAAAAAATTATCTAGTGCCAATTACTCATGGTGTACTTATTTCAATGCCATATTGGCCTCTCTAAATAAGTACAGTTTGAATTTATTTGGGATAAACATTTTATTTAATATTAATGTTGCAAAAGCTAAAATAAAAAAAAATGAACAGAAGATATGTATACAAAATGCTTAAACATCCCAGTCAGTGCAAATATTTGACTGTATGCCAGTGGAAAGTTAAAGGAACCATGAAAAATGTGGTCAGAACAGATGTAACATGCAAGGGTATAAGTTACTCAAAATTACACTCAAGCAGCAGTCTCAACAGTCCCACAGAGAAAATTAAGAAATGAGCCACATCTCCATTCCTTAATGTCCACTAATAATTGTAAGTCTATTCTTCAGGTAATTGCTACCAGAAGGCTTTGCTTCTGAGAAATCATTACCTGTTCACTCATTTATTATCTTAATGTCATATTGGCCTATTCTGTCTTAAATATGAAAGTTAACATCTCTGTAATTAAGTACTGTTTGAATTTATTTGGGATAAACATTTCAAGCAAAAAAAAACTATTGAATTTTAATTGGTAACAGCTTAACCATTCTTTGATTGCCCTCTGCCCACTTTCTAGAGAGAAGTGGCAAACCCATGCTTTTTCATGCTTTTTACACATTTGTTTTACTTGGATATTGTGTTTTTAGGCTGGTAATGCATATCCAAATTAGCTAGAATCCATACAACATTTTAACAGATACAGTAGTCTTAGGCTTTGCATATTTCTCCTGTTTGTACAGTAACATCTAATCTAAGTAACATACATTTTGCCTGATAGTAAAGCATCATTCTTTTGTTGTATATTGGAAGATGGCAAACAGGTTTTCAGTGCATTAGCAGTAATATGTCACTTTCTTACCAATTTCTGCTGTTAAAAACAAGAAAAATATATATTCTTCAGATAAGGCAGTTGTCACATGAACCATAGTTGTTTTTATTTTCAATTGAAAATATAGTTTGACAATTCAAAATTTGTGACTCATGTCGAATATTTATAGAGCCGTAACAGATGTAAATGTATTAGTAAATATCGTATATGGTACCTTGGGAGAATGATGAAAGTGGGTGGAGTGATCATTTCCAAGATTAAAATCTTGAGGGTCAACTGGGAGCAGCCTTTTGCCTTTACTGGTCTAGAAGCATATATGGAACATAACAATTTTTTAGGTATTTCAAAAATCAGTACAGCACCATCATACAAAGGGTAGACCTTCTATTTTGAAAGGTCTGGCAATTTCTTTTGGACAATTTCACAGAAATTCAGATTGTCAGTTTTACTTAGATGCATTTACTAAAACACTAACCTCATTCTCAAAACATAAATAGTAAGAGGCAGTAATGGGCAAATTTGAAAGAGTAATGTGAGACATATTAAAACTTGAGGTGGCACAATAATACTGTTTGTTTTCTTAAAGCAATCCTTGAGAATTGACTTTCATAGAAACTCCAATTGGCAAGGCCAATTTTTATTATTAAAATGTGGTAGTCTAGTGGTTAGTGCGTTCAACCTGTGATCAGGGAGCCATGGGTTTGAATGGCAAAACCGCTAAGTACCTCTGAGGTGCCCTTGAGCAAGGTACCTTCCTCGCACACTGCTCCCTGTGCTCATGGATGGGTTAAATACAGAGAAAGAATTTTGTGCTTTTCGCTGTGGTGTGCTCATATATGACAGAATGGTTACTTTCGATTTAAAACACTCAAAACTATTTCTTTACTATATTTTGATAAAATATTTGGAATACAGATGTCACCTTAGTTTTAGATGTTTATTTTTATGGAGTAGATGATGGCAAGTGTTACATTCTAAAATTTGCTCATTTTTTGTGTCTCACTTTCTTTTATTAGTAATGTTTTGAAGTCTATTTGCAAACACATTATTGAGCTGTAGAGGGGACATATAATGCAAAACTCATTTATAAGAGTTCTGTGGTCTATACAATATATATATATATATAGCCCACATATATAGTTATATTCAAAATTACCCATTTCAGGGCTCTATTCCTTTCATGCAAATAAGTTGTTGATGGTCATGCCCAACCCATCCCATGCTTACGAAATGAAACAAAATTTCCATCACCCTAATCTGCTGTCTTGTCATGGACAGTAGGTACAGATCTCCCCATTACACTAACGTTAGCTCCTTATTCTCACCTCATTATTTGAATTTTCCTTTCCACATTAAATACTTAAAGGAAGAATGAAACTGATTGTTGCTGGGACATGGCTATCAACAATGAAATGGAGCCACACAGTTCTTTGGTTTTCTTTGTTTGGGTGTTTAAGTGTTTAGGTTTGTGCTGTTCTTTACAGCCAAAAAAACAACACTTCAAGTGTGACTTGCCTTTGCCTGTAGCCACAGCACTTGGCGTCTTATGCACGCTCGTAAAACTAGCAGACAAAATGGTGGACAAACTTAAACTAATCTAGTGTGTGGGGTCTCGACAGATGGGGGCGGTCCTTTGCAAAAAGGCCCAGAGGGACGTCCGAACGGCTCACTTTTTTTTCTTGAACTGTGAAGAATAAAGCTGGTGATATCTCTTTATTTCAGAGTGATTTTGTGAAAAGAACTTCACGAACAAGTTTTGTATAGCCCATGGACTTATTATAACTAAAGTGAGTTTTACATAATATGTGCCCTTCAAACTGTTAAGCAAGAAATATAAATAAGTTTTCTATTTAGGTGGTGCAGCACAGCTACTGAAGTACCGTGAATGCTAGACATTTCAATCAAGCATGAACACACTACAGCACAGAATAGCCACAGAATGAACAGTGTGCAATTCTTCTCTGCATTTAACCCGTTCACCTGAGTCAAGCCATGGGAAGCCAGTGACACTGCATAGGAGCAATGTATTAGGATGTTACCTTGCTCAAAGGTAACTCAGTGGTGCCACTAGCAGTCTTGGGATTTGAACACATGACCACCGGAGCAACTCCTGACCCAGATAATGCCATGTTATTGATTGAACATTTAATTATGGTTTAATGCATTGATTTATGGTCAGTGTTGAATTATCAATGCTAAAACTAAAGCCATTTTTGGTCAGATTTTCAAACTGAAATGTAATACGGTTACTTTTTCATCAATGATATTAAGATGGTGAATCAGTATTAATATTACTGAAAATATCCAACACTGAAAGCACCTTTGCCAAGCAAACATTGAAACAATATTGAATGCTTGCTGAACCCATCCACAAATTATTAATTATTTAAAGTTGAATAGGTGGACTTCTAAATGTGCAAAATGAATACTGGATCAACATTGAAGATCCTCTTTGTCTGATATGAAATCAATGTCATGCCAATGGATGTGTGCTATCTGGGTAACCATCACCCCACCCGCCAATCCACACAGGAATGCCATTCAGTAGCTGTGCAGTACCAAATGATGACAACACACCAGTCCATATATTTAAAATTATATAACTGAATGTGTACACATCATGAATAGAGACTTGTGTTTTGACCTTGCCTCTTTCCAAAAGTGCTACCCTATTTGACTCTCTAGTTTTTTTACATGATTCCACTGCTCTGGGTACTGCCACATGTTCATGCAGGCAGTGTGATGTGAAGCAGCACTAAAGTTAACAGGTATAGATTTTTTTCTTATTTTCTGTAGAGCTGCTTGCTCTTATTTATTCCTTCTTTATTAATTGTTTTCAAAAGTATTTCTCGACATATAATTAATCATGAATTGTAGGCCTTCCAATGTTCCAAATGACCAAGCAATTGGCATTGTTTATTAATAAAAAATTCCTGATGCCCTGTTCACTCTGATGTACTGAGGTGTTTACCAAGACAAGACATTAGATACGTTTATATGCAATGACACACTACAGTGATTTCAGATGTTTTTGTATTTATGTGGGTCAACACAATATTTTGTATTGCCACACCTGTTTGTAGTGCGTACGAATTCTGAGAATAAAAATGAGATAAGCGTTTATGACTTAAATGCATTTTTAAGTAGGAAAACTGTAATAAATTGCAGTACCAGTAGAGGGCAATCTCTCTCCCTTTTAAAAAGCAAGACGCGCGCCTAATGGGATACTTCGATGATTACAAAGTATATGAATGTGTGGGATTTTGGGACTATAGGGAGACTGCACAATACCAGTTTGTAGTGTTCCCTTTCCAGGCCTTCTGCGTGCTCATCATCTTGGACGGAGAGTGAATCAACTGTATGGAGGAAATAGTTTGTTGTTTTGTAAAAGTACAACATACTTTCCAGCAAATTTTAGTAAAGTGAAAGCACAAAAGTGGGAAAATTTCAGAATAGCAAATTTTATTTGATTACGTAGATAATCTATAAGTTAGTAAAAGCTAAATTTTAATACAACTGCTTTTATGCTTTTGCACAGCCCATTTTTAATGATACTGCATAGGAGATACATTTGTAATAAAATTAAACCTCATTGAATATACAGGAATCTTAAAATATGTGGACACTGGAAATTTGTATACAATTTTTGAAATGCATAGCAAGAATTTTCCACTGCACAGCTCACCGGAATCATTTGCATTACACATTTGTTTAATCAGTCCAGGACTCTTTTATGTTTGTTACCTGCTTAAGACTCATAACAACAGGATCTCCACAGTACTCAAATATAGTGCCCATTGTCTTTAACCCCTGGCTATCAGTTCAGAACTGAATGTTGTTGTTTTATGTTTTTTATTATTGGTACGAAAAGAATCTTTTCATTACTCAAGTGTGGTTCTGTCTTTAAGACCTGAAGCTGCAAAATCAGTTCAGCAATTTTTTTGCTCATGTACTGTATAGATAGCCTGTCATTAAAAACAATTACTTGTCTGATAAGTTAATCAGTAAACAAAACACTTTTTCAAAATTACTGTTTGAAAGAGCTCATTTTAGCTTTTATCCCAGACTCTACAAAAACTTTTGTTCATATTATGAAAGATTTGCAAATATTATTCATTCAGTATTTTAAAATTGTGAATTCTTATGCTATTAAAAAAGTCAAAATACAATAATTGTGTTAATATTTTTTTTCTAAAGATATTGGTCTAAAAATATTAATATCAAGATGTAGGGTTTAAGTATTCAACCCCTTCAAATTACTTCACAGAGAAAGCATTTTCTGCAGTAACTATTTTTGGGGTAAGTATGTACCAGTCATGTACCAGCAATTTTCCTAATCTGTGTTTATTGTAGACTAGAACAAGGTCTTCTGCAATAAATAACTTCTGCAAAATACCTTTTTTATGTCTGACCAAAAAGTTCTACTTTAGTCACACCTAAACTATAAAACCTTATTTTTCTCATGCTTTTATGTGGACCTTTTGGTATGGTTTCTTGATACTCTCCTGCTGAGGCTTGTGTTCTGGAGAGCTCTTGAAAATGAGACTGAGAATTCACAGCTCATGTCTTGTTATTTGCTTAGTTTTCTTTCAGCTGCTTTATTTAAATTACTATTAAAAGAGCTCTCTAAGAAGACATCCAAAACACCCAAGTATTTAATGATCATCTATCCATAAATGAGCAAATGTTTAGCTAAATAGCTTTCTCAGCTGGATGTGTTCTTCATATGAGCTTTTTTGTAACACAACCCTTCACGTTGTTCTCATTTTGTTATGTCTAAGACATGGCATAGAGTAGATAATATTAATTTTTTCTCCAAATCCCTGCAGATTAACCATAAAAAACTGAAATATCCCATTACATTAGTATTCGGGTCCTTGACACTCGGACACTCTGTTCTTCACCTGTGCCATACTGATTTAATTAGAGATAATTAGGAAAGGCACACACCTGGTCCCACCATTGATGGGGTATGTCACTGTGAGAATCATGCCATGATTTCCAGAGAATTCTCAACAGACACAGATCTGGGGAAGGATACAAGACAATTTCTGCAGGATTAAAGGTTGCCAAGCGCACATTAGCTTCTATCATTCTCAAATGGAAGAGTTTGGAACCACCACCAGTCTTCTTAGATCAGTCTTCCTAGATCCCCACAAGACTTGAGGATCTCATTGCTGCCAAAGACTAAGTGAAGAGTATGAGTACTTATATTAGTGGGATATTTCAGTTTTTAATTTGTAATTAATTAACAAAAACACTGGAAACACCTGTTTTTGCTTTGTAGTTGTGGAGTATGGTGTGGACCGATTATAAAAATATGAATTTAATCAATTTAATAATGAGTGTTAGACATAAAATGAGGACAACTCTTATTTATTCCTTCTTAAGGAAGGTCATAAAGGTCAAAATAAGGTCAAAACAACATAAAGGTCAAAATATTTTCAAGTTGAGTTCACAATTCGATTTTCTCACAAAATTTAGGATAAAATGTTGACAAAGAAAAATGATGACTGAACAGTTATGGCACAACGTACTAATGAAACTAGAGGTGTAAGGCAAAAGAAGTACTGAATTTGCTGGACTAAGCTGTTAATTAGCCCTGGTTGAATGCTATGAATCGTGTACCTATATTATATATCATAATTAACATAATTCTTAATCCTCACAATACATTGTCTGCAATGCACATTGTCACATTTTTTCATTGTAATATCAGACTATTATGATGCAGTGTTACACTTATATGTAATATATCATTGTATCAGCCAGTAAACAACATAATGTATTTATGTCAGGCAAGTTAGTACATTAATATATTCACTGTTGTTCTGCATTAAAAATTTATTCTTCAAATTGTGAGAGTGTTGAATTGTTTAATATGACAGTTCCAGCAGCGTCAAGCATGAGGAAAATAAACCTTACAAGTGCAGTTTGTTCCTGTTTAGGTCAGTACTTCTTTTAGAATGTGCAGTGAAAAAACATTCCATGATCACTGCTAATAAATCAAAATGATAAATATGTACTCACAAATACATATAGTACATATCCTCCCAATGAGAAAACGTATGAAAGCAGTGATCATTATCAAATTAATCCAGTGTCCAGAAAAGAATGCAAAGTAAATCACTTTTTAAGGATTTTTTTAGGAAAGCCTGGGGTGCAAAACGAGCTAGTTTACCTTGATTGAGTGAATACTGAATTTAAACTTTTTAGTTGATGCAATTTGATTGCAAGGACATGCATAATCCATAATGTTCTTGTAACACCACTTACTGTGAACATCAGGCATGCTGTCAGCGTAATCTGGAGGCTCTAGAATATGCAGATATGTAAATAGATCAAAAGATCTATATTTACATTCTCATGCCTTCAAACACAATCCATCATTTCAACAATGTACACTCGGGTAAATCTTTTGAAATGAAAAAAATTATATAAACCTTTTTAAAAGATTCTATAAAAGAATATTGGAGATGTAATTTATGTCAGTATATCTAGATGTTCTTGTTCTATGAAAATAACCTGTATTCATAGAACTGCATTCACTGAGTCTTGCGGTTGACCTTCTTGCTCAGGCCAATTAAAGCTTGAAAAATAGGATTAAGCAGATACACTTGTTTCCAAGTCAGACAGAAGCATGTGACTGTGTGAATCACATGGACAACTAATCCCAGCCAACTTGCTCCCTTTCGTGATCTTCCAGCAAATCTTCAGTCCTTCAGAAGTCAGACTTTATGAAAATTTCTTCATATGACTAAACACAAATTCTGATAGATCTAAGACACAAATGTGTGTTAGGTGACGGAGAGAGAGAGAAAATGCTTTATAAATATTAAGGTATTACACTTTTACTGGCTTTAAATTAGGCACTCAAACAGATTCTCTAAAACGTTACTTTTTTTGACAGGCACAAGAAATATAAGTTATATTTTGGATAGGAGGTTGTATACAAGGTTGTACGGTACCTCAGATACCACATTTTGAATATGTCTTTGCAAACTGCTACTTAGATTAGAGTAAGACTGAATATAGATATACTGAAGACTTACCCCTCAGATCACTCTGGAGCCAGGTTTGTTCTATTTTCAGCCTCTTGAACAGTGACTTCATCACTTTTGCACTGCCAAAACGCTTGAAACGTGCACGCACATTATCATGGAACCACTCGACAGTACCAATTTTTAAAACTCTACAATAGAAGAGTCAGTGAAAGTTTTTTACAAAGGGAAATATGTTCATGTTAACACTATATAGGCATTACACACTCATTGACCTCTTTATTAAATATACCTTGCAAATATATCTTTAGAACTGATTTAATTGTTCATGGCATAGATTCAACAGAGACCTGGAAACATTTCTTAGAGATTTTGATCCATACTAACATGATAAAATCATGTAGTGATTGCAGATTTGACATCTGATTATCAATAATGCCAATTTCCTTTTCTACTACATGTAAAGAAAATTTGAGTAAAGTAAATGCATTGTCATGATCAAAAAACCCATTTGAGATTATTTCAGGTTTATGATATAAGGCCTTCTTCTTCTCTAAGTGTACATGGACATGGTCAGCAACAATATCCAGGTGGGCTGTGGCATTTAAACAATGCTCAGTTGGGCTTAAGTTTAGCAAAATGATATCACTGCCATTACACCACAACCATCAGCCCAAAAACTGTTAATAAAATGCAGTGTGAATCCATGTTGTTTACGCCAAATTCAGACCCTACCATCAGATTTAGTAAATTAAAAATATGATCAATATACATTTTGAAAATTCCTGTGTGAATAAACCTGTTCTTAAGCAATCATATTCACAAATTTGATTCTAAAATGATTATATGTGGAAATTGGAACTTAGTGTGAAAAAAATTATCTGCCCAGAATCTATTTGTGTAGCAGTATATTTTTGCAGTATATCTTTGCATAAATTATTTCAGTAAATCAATAAATAAGTGTAGAAGCTGTGGAGAATAGCCCTATGCTGGTTCTATTTTGCTCAAACATGTCAGGCAAAATATGGAGCAAAAACGAGAACATCTCTTCAAGATTTCATTTGATATTATTAGTCCTATTCACAAATGCTTGAACCTTTTAATAATAAGTAAAATTTAGAAAAAATGTCTCCGGTCTAAATTTGTTTACTTACCTGTTCATTTGGCAAGGATCACACACCCAGCCATGTTCTTTTTTGTTGAAATGACTACAGGCCTTACACACAAATAATTTGCAGTCCAAGCACTGACGTTTGGTATTGACCAGAAACTTGAAAGGCTGCAGGCAATGTATACAGAGAGAGTCGCTGAGGTTGCTCTGGTGGCCTAGCAACTCTCTTTTTGTGTCTTCTTTCACTATTTTTGATTTCAGGTCCCTGCAAGGATATTTGACATTCAGTTAATTTAATTTAAGGTCACTTTATAATTAGGCATGGCCATTGTACATATCAGCTTGCTTCTTAAGGCAGTAAGCATACATTCAAAATAATTCAGAAAGTCAGGACTTACTTTGAGCACAAATGCATATTTAAGCAATACCATTGACAAATAATTTCTGTTCTATAAAAACTATTTTGGGAAATGAGATTGTGAAAAACCTAAAATATGTAGAGAACCTTAAAGGTGCGTTCACACCGGACGCGAATGACGCGTCAAGTGCGAGTGATTTACATGTTAAGTCAATGCAAATGCGAATGCGCGAATGGCGTGTTTGACGTGTCAATGCGCGAGTTGAAAAATCTGAACTTGGGCGAAAAATCGCGCCAAGTTAACCAATCAGGACCTTGCTCTAGTAGTGACGTGATTAGAGCGGGGAGAAAGAAATCTCAAGCTAAAATTGAGGACAAAATAATTGTGGTTGTGTGTGGACACCCATGTACTGTACGACACATCTTCATTCTTTTATAAAAACAGGAATAAAAAGGATCTTGCTTAGAAGAAATTTAGTGAGGAGGTCAGACAG
>JBBKCR010021588.1:0-12053 GCA_037577295.1 Ladigesia roloffi | reverse complement strand
TAGATAGATAGATAGATAGATAGATAGATAGATAGATTGATTGATTGATTGATTGATTGATTGATTGATTGATTGATAGATAGATAGATAGATAGATAGATAGATAGATAGACACTCTCACCCGTCTCTCACTTCTTTACAACTCTTCTTTCCATGAAGTCCTGCAAAAATGAGTATGTTTATGTTTTTTGTTTATGTACGTGTGTGTTTGTGTGTCTTTCCCTAACACAACAAAATGCTTTTTTAAAGAACCCACAGATTTGATTATAAAATAGTAACAGAGCCCAAAGCTGGTGTGTGTGTGTGTGTGTGTGTTTCACCTGTCTCCTGATGCCGTTTGATTTGACATGAAGTTAAGTTCACCACTCTGTGCACTTCACACTGACCCTGAACATCAGAACAGTAACTTTTTGATCATCCACACATTTGATTGTGAATGTGTCGTTAGTAGACAGTATGGGGGCACCTGGCTTTTTAGAACAGAAATGGTTGTTATTACTTATTCTTACTTTAAAAAGCAACAGTGTTATTTGGCCATGGGTGTCTTTTGATAATATGTTTGCATTAAACTGTATGTTTCTTCAATGTTCAGCTTTAAGCTCATTAAAGTTATTATTAAGGTTTTTCACATGTTTTGTAAAAATTACCAGAAGTTCATTTGTACCTCAACTATGAAGATGATGTTGACTGTCATATTTGTCAAATCCTTGTCCACTATGTGGTCAAAGCGAAACTGTTCAACGTTAGAACAGTCAGTTATCTGCTCAATCATAGCGGAGGACCATGAAGAGAGGAGCTCCAGTGACCTGTACTCAGGTATAAGTGTATGATCAACAAAATTACTTTTTTCTGTATAATAACATTTGACAGAAAAGTAAAAAACTAAATTGCAATGTGGTAGAAAATATGAGTTTCAAATTCTATAAAGTTACTGTTTTAATTGTATAGTGTTTTAACACCCCAAGATACGTGTTCTCAGCAGAGGTTGAGCACTTATTATATGGACAAAAGTACTGGGACACACCTGTTTTTCAGGGTTTGGGCTAGACTCATTTCCTCAACTGAGGTGCTATCTTACTGCTGGCACAATATACACTATAAAAACAAAAGTATTGGGACGCCTGACCATTAAAGCAACAGGGCATTCAAATACATAAACTGTGATTTGACTTTATGGAGCTTGCTTTGTGCACTTGGGTGCAGTCATGTTGGAATAGAAAAGGTTCTTCACCAAACTGTGTTCACCAATTTAAAAGCATGACATTGTTTAAGATGTTCTGGTATGATGAAGCATTAAGACCGTCCTCCACCTGGAGTACGGAGCCTAACCCAAACCCTGAAAAACAGATGTGTACCAAAACCTTTGTCCATTTAACGTATGGACATTAAGATAAGGAATGGATTGCAATGCAGCCCTCTGAGAGCTACAAGCATCTACTGCTGCATCTGACTATGCAAATAGCATTTCAAGTACTGATTTGTGTTTGTTATCACACCGCTTATTTCTCAATTAAATACTTTTGACCTATTGTGAAAAGAATGTAACAATAAAATTACTGACTGAGAACTAAAAAATATGTAAATATAAATGGTAGTCCAGAAAAATTTGGCTAACTTTCAAAAGAGTCATTTAAATCTTACCTGAAGAAGTTAAAGCGATACTCATACTCCCTCTTCAATTCAACATCTATCATATAACTGGACAAATCCTCCTTATCTATCACTATCAGCTGTGTCTCCTCCTTGCACACCACCGTCGTGTTTCTCCTTAAGCCTTTAATCAGAGCCAAGTCCTGCACAGCCATTCAGCAAAACACCATCTTTTGAAACTGAACGAATAAGTGAATATTACATTAACATAATATATAATAATATAATAATAATTGTGCTTTGAGTGTAATACCAACCCCGAAGATCATGCCCTTTTTGATTAAGACAGGCTGTTCCTCCTCTTTGTCTTTTTTCATAGCCAACAGTCCAGAGAAGACAAAGTAGAAGCAATGTGCAGTATCACCCTTTTTAATAACCACTCTATTCCTGCCCAGCCTGCACACAAACCCAAAAGTCATTCCATACTGACCGCATTCGCTTCACTGCACTTCAACAGACACTCTTGATTACAAAATGCAGGTCAGCACAAAATGAAGATAGAAAAACACTAATCTGTACAAATTCACACAGAAACTCCACGATCTTGTGAAATGCCTTCCAAGAGGTGTGGGAAAATGTTATAGCTGGAAAATGGGGACCAACTCCAGATTAAAGCCTTGCATCTGAGAGCAATATCATTAAAGTCTCTGTTCTTGAAATGGTCAGACATCCCAAAACTTTTGTCTATGTGGTTTATACTTGAATAAATGTATTAGATAACAAACCAAAGCATACTAAGGCAAAAACATAGTTGGCATATCAATAACTGAGGTTTATCATAGTAACACATCACACATTGCTGTACTTTCTTTAGACCATTAAAATAGATAAAAGTGCATCATAGAGCTAAAACTGCTTCAATGTGAACCGGAATTCTGTCTGTTCTTCTTGTGCAGAGCAAAACCAAATCAACAAACTTCAGATATCTAACATCTTGACTGAATGATGAATTGTCTTAAGGGTTTGTGTAAATCATGGACCAAACCACACTTTAATAAACAGTAAATGAAGCAGAGCTTCTGGAGGACAGAATGGACACCAGACCTTTGATAACGGAACACTCTGGCCAGTAGGAGCTGTAGAGCATTATTATAACCACAGAAGATTTCTGAATATTTCATCATGTCATGGAGCAGAAACACGTCTTTTTCGGTGCGCCAACTGGGAGGCTTCCGCATGATCTCCACCAACCAGGGAGGGATCTGGTCCTGAGGGAGAGGAAAATGCTGTATGTAATATAGAGCTGTCCATAATTCAGTCCTCCCTATTCCTACATGTTTATGTGTGTGCACCTGTGTACAGTGAAAAACGGCATTGTTGTGATCTGGTTAAAAACATGCCTAAAAATGCCAATTAATCTAAATATAGTGTAAACTCTAAATACAATGCCCCCAAGACACTTTATTTTCCACGTCCCCACGATTGAGCGATTAATTACTTTAATTATTCAGAGAGCTTGCAAATAATTCTTTTATTTTTTTTGTCTCATGACGCTCCAAATATCCATCCCTTTCCTACTACTTTATCCCACACTCGGGGGGTGGGGGAGGACTGGAGCCTATCCCAGCTGCTACAGGCGAAGGCGGGACACACCCTGGACAGTCGGAAGCATGTCGCAGGGCCACACACTCACATCTAGGGCCAATTTAGTATGCTCAATTAACCTATCCCCAATCACGCAAGTTTTTGGATGTGGAGAACATGCAAACTCCACACAGAAAGACCCTGCGCCCGACCCGGGTGTCGAACCCAGGACCTTCTTGCTGTGAGGCAACAACGCTAACCCTTGCACCACTGTGCCGCCCTACTCCAAATATATATATAATATTTGACATATAATTATGTATAATATATAGTTGACATAATCCTTTCACAATTTATTAATCAATTAATAGAATCTTCCTTCTCAATATCCATGTCATTCTCATTTCTGCTGTAAATGTCACCAATTTTATATTTCTGATTGATCCGCTGATGTTCTGTTACCATTCAAAGTTCTGCAGACTTCGGCTCAAAATCTCTAGTCAGCTTGTACATATGAATGTGCCTCAAGGCTGATAAACTTATCTGACGAGCGAATTCTGTACTTATTCCTGATTAGATTGACCTGTGAAAATCCCCACTCACAGCCAACACTTCTTAAAGAGACAGAAACTATCATTTTTTGAATGTTTGTTTAAGTGTCTGATCCATCAGTGTCAACAATACTGGGCAGATCATTCACTGAAGATGTTGAGGAGTGCTTTCCAGCCTGATTTAATCTTGTTTATACTTTCAAAGCAGTCTCTGGTTCTACAGACAAGCAAGCTTTGTACTTTTGAATTAAATCACTGAGGACAACACTTCCAAAACCATGAATGTCCTGCTTTTCTTTGGGCTGCGTAAAAGGACCAAATACCAAGAAATGTCACATGCATTTAATGAAGCATACCGGCATTCAGATTTTAAAAAGTTGGTATTTTTGACCCATAGTGACCACTGCATTTCGAATAACGGACCAACTGCCACCCTGAGCTTGTCTTTAGTCCAGCATGTTCAATAAGAAAAAGTGAAAGATTTCAGTATAAATCCCTTCCATGTCTGAAACTGATGACACTTGACATTTGGTTTTATTATGAAGAGTGTACACTGTGAATGTTAATACAGTATCAGTTATGGAAAATGGCAAGAGATGTCACATTTTAGAAGATTACATACTGACACCAAAGTCTGAATTACCCCTAATTTAGTAAGAATTAGACTATAATCTCTTTATAAATACTACCTCCATCACTTATCTGAAATTAGCTTCTCTCTCAAATCAGCCAACACAACAAATATTTGACAGTCTGTGCCCCCAAAGGACCACCTGTGTGATGCAGTAATAATGATAATGGATGATTCTCTGCACAGGAGCATGTCTCTGGAATGATAGATTCTATGATGATTTCATGTTGATATTTCTTCAGTGCAACTCATTCTAGTGCCAGAGCTTGATTATGATCTCTGTGTGGTTCTTTCCTTGACATTATAAGATAAGATAAGAAAAGATAAGATACTCCTTTATTGTCATCGAATTGAAGCAGGATGCTGTAAATACAGAGAAACTGTAGAGGCTACTTAACTGTGCAACAAATACGGACAGTGACACAGTGCGGACAATTATACAGTGCAGACAGTAACAGTGCAGACAGTAAACACTTTACAGGCAAACATTACCTACTAGCAGGGGCCCCAGAAATCTCGGGCCCCATGAAAGATTAGAATATTGGGCAACCCCCTATATTAAGATAATATTACTAGCCCCTAACAGGGCCACATATCAGTGCTGGGCCCCTGGAATCCTTCAAACCTCCCCCCCCCTGGCGGCACCCCTGCCCACTAGTGATGAGTAAGGATGAAAGTCTACTTAAAGGAGAGTCTACAAACTTTAAATGAAGTTACATTTGATTTAATAACCTGTCTGAGGGACATATATAAGGTCTTCAGGTGGAAAGGCTTTGACAATAATGGCATAAATGCTTATGGAATCAAAGAATGTGCACACCAAAACACAGACACACACTCACAAACACACACACACGCACCTCTCCAACTTGCCGGTTGCCTATGCAGAAATGGTAGTTGGAGCAGGAAATGAAGTAACGGCACGAGCGTGACATCAGGAACACGCGGCGCGCAAGCTGTCTGAGACCCTGCAGATGAAAGAAAACACCCTGAATTCACATTTCTTCATGCCCTTAAACTACAAGAATCAGTTTTACTGTGCGGTTTGAATTCTTTATTCAAACAACTCCATTTTTTAAACATAATTTCACTAGTTAATACAACTATTCCAACAGTACGTGCAAAGGTTATGAAAATGAAATGTGGTGGTGGAACAGACCTTCTGACCTTCTTAGGGCTTTTTCAACAAACATCAGACCAGGTAGCACATACCCTCTTACCCCATCATTGTATACATACCATTAGAATTAGTTGGACGTTAAATAATGAAAAATATTCAGTCAACACGCAAAAATAAACATAATAACAATGAACATTATAGCCTATGCTTAAAAGTTACCAGTCAAAGCATCACTCTCATAGCTTACAAATTGCTTCAGTGACGTAGTACGGAATAACACTTCATGGCATCTCATTTCTTAATATCTTTAAATGCTAACACTATGTAAACAAACATTTTGTGACTCACCTCTTTTAAAGGGTTTGGGCAAGTCCCCTTACAGTGAAGCCTAATCTTAATGCTTTAGCATAACAAGACACCTTGAACAACGTCATGCTTCCAACTTTGTGGACCCAGTTTGGGGAAGAACGTTTTCTGTACCTCATAAATACTCTACAGAATGAATGGGCAAAAAATACCAAAATCTTGTGGAAAGGCTTACAAGAGGCTTGGAAGCTGTTAGTATAGCTCCATATTAAAGTTAATGTATTTGAATGCAATCTCATGAAAGTCTGTTGGCGTAAGGGTCAGGCGTCCAAATAATTTTGTTCATATAATGCTTTAAGAAATGATAACTAAGCTTTGCCATTTTGATAGTTTTTTGGCACCTGCTTAAGAATGGGATCAATAAGACCTAATGGTGCTTCAGGTTAGAGCACCTAATTTCTCTTACATGTTACTGGCACTGTAAGTGCTCTCTCTCCTGCCAGAAGGATGAACCTATATATTAGCGATAAAATAACAAATAACTTTACCGTTCTTCAAATCTATCAAGGATAAAGCATAGCATGATGTAATGTACCACAGCAACCTACAAGCACCAATCACCAGTTTAGATTTCTGGTGTTCACGGGTCCATGTTTAGCACATAAAATTAAAAAGAAAAAAATGTCTTACTTGTTGTCTGGTCTGCAAGGTCATCATCCCAGACACTCAGCTTAACGTTCTAAAAGCAAGGCCAAGGCTAACTGTACTCGTTCGATTACACCTGCAGTAGAAACATGGTCCTAACTTTTAAACATTTAAATACAAACATTTAAAAGTTCTCTGAAGGAATGACATCACAGTGTTGGAGTTATCACTAAACCCCGCCCCCAGATCCCACACTGTCTTTAAAACTGTGCAAGGTCTGACTTCTGATAATCTTTCAAAAAAGAAAATGTAGTTTTACTGTGTTTTGATGTAAAATAACTGATTAGATGATGTCTAATTACTTGAATTAATCAAGTAAATTGTCACACCTAATCTCACTCACAATTGGCACATCTCTATACACTTAATGCCTTTCCTAATATGCTGAACCACCCTAAATCTCAAATTTACTACATGAGCAAAAGTATTGGGACACACCTGTTTTTCAGGGTTTGCGCTAGACCCCGCAAAGCCAGTGAAGAACAGACTTAATGCTTCAGCATACCAACTGGACACAGTTTGGGGAAGAACGTTTCCTGTACTAGCATGGCTGTGCCCCAGTGAACAAAGCAATATCCATAAAGACATGGTTGGCTGGTCCTCACAGAGCATTGTGCCTAATTACTGTAGTGTTTACTTTTGAAATAAATTTACCATTGAATGACCTCTGTATTCAAAACATAAACACATAAGATGTTTTAACTGCACACAGCAGCTAAACAAGCTCCAACTTCTTCTGAGCCTCTTAGTATTTAACCTCAAACAGTAGAAATTCTTACTGCAAACAGCAGAAATTGCATAAAAGCTTTAAGGAGATTTTGAATTGAACATGCCCAGGCCCGTTTCTACTGAATGCAATTTCTTTGGGTCCAGCTCCACTTCTTCATGACAAGGAAACCAAATTCCTTACGGCTTTTCCTGACTGCCCATAGCTTCAATTGGTGAACTGGTTAAATTCAGGTAAAGTATTTCACACTGTCCATGTTGTGGTGTGGAGTTTGCATGTTCTCCCCCTGACTGTGTGGGTCTCCTGCGGGATCTCTGGTTTCTTCCCACCGGCAAAAAACATGTGTGCATTGGGGATTGGTCGATTGAGCGCACTAATTTGGCCCTAGGTGTGACTGTCAGCATGAACGGTTGTTTGTTTCTGTATGTGGCCCTGCGACATGCTACAGAGTGACATCAGTTTTTTGTCACTCTGAATTTCAACAGCCATTCACACGTGGCCATAGAAAATAAATCAATAGTACCGTTTTAGTATTCTCAGAAAATGCACGTCAGCTACATTACCTTCATACTTCAAGCAGATCCCTGTGGAAAAGGCCTGAACATCTAAGACTGAATCAAAAAAGACAGTAGAACATGTGTATGAAAATGGGTAAGAATATATTTAATACATCTAAATGGCTCATACAGCTAACAAAAAAAACATAAAATGACTCTGGTACATTGGGAGTCGATCACAGTTAAAGCTGTTCAGTTCTTCAACAGTACGAAGGCGTTGTAAACCCTGCCTCCAGGGTCAGGAGGCCAGAGAGTGAGGCAGTGTTGGGTGGACAGGTTTACAGCATAGGGTCCAGAGATCGCTCTTTGTGTTTTCACAGGGTTTTCTTAGATGAGGTTCACATTTCTTCACTGGGAACAATAGGAGGCTTTGGAGATGTTGTTTATAGTGCATAAACACAGACACATACCGAGTTGCCAGTTTATTAGGTATAGGCTATTTCACCGATAACAGCTAAGAATATATCACCCGTTTAACTGATTATACCTCTTTTCCCCACCCATTGACTGAAATAGGCCACCATATGACTGCGGGCCAGATAGCATTATGGTAGTGGACTATTCACACCATAGACCCTGAGATTAAGAGGTGTCATTGTTTGATAGAGGGCAGTCCCCTTCCCACAAATGCACTATATGGACAAACGTATTGGAACACTCTGGTTCTCGAGGGTTTGGTCAGGGCCCCTTACATGCAGTGAAGGGCAATCTCAATGCTTCAGCAGATCAAGACATTTTGGACAATACAATTCTTCCAACAAATAGTTTGGAGAAGAAACCTTTTCTATTCCAGCATGACTGAGCTCCAGTGCACAAAGCAAGTTATACAAATTCATGGCTGAATAAGTTCAGTGTGAAAAAACTTGTCTGGTCCACAAAGAAACCTGACTTCAGCCCCATTCAACAATTTGGCATGAACTGGAACAGAGACTGTGAGCCAGGCCTTCTCATCCAACATCAGTGTCTGATCTCATAAATGCTCGATAGAAAACATTTAAATTCCCGCAGGAACAGCCCAAAATCTTGCTGAAAGCTTTTTACACAGAGTGGAAGCTGTTATAGCTGCAAAGTGGGGGCTATTACATATATTAAAAATCAATGTATTTGAATGTAACAGGGCACCCACCCTAAGTCAGACTTCCCTCACTTTTCCATGACTTTCCCTGACCAAAAAGCAGAATTTCCATGAATTTCCATAAATTCCATTAATTCAATTTAACTTTTGAATGCTAAGCAGAAAAGTGCAGTTAAAGGGGTTATAGAATTCAAAATGGCATTTACCCCAGTGTGGTTGAATAAAACCAGTTCGGTTGAATGGACCAAAACCTCACAACTCTATCTCATATAGCATGTTTTATCTAGAAAGAGCCATGGTAAAATGGGCCATTCTAAACAAAGCAGCTCTGTATGCTATAAAGCTACAAGGTGTGGACGACTGGAGAAGCGCAGTGATGTGAAGTTGATGCAGAAGTAAATCTTTTCAGCGCCTTCATCTTCACAAAATATTTTTTTTCAGTCACAAGGCTCATAAGTGCACGGTCTCCCCTACTGGAGGGAGGTCAGACCAATTTACAGAGGTTTTGAGCAAAACAAACACAAAGACGGGTAAATACACATCAGGTTTTGACTGCTGCATTAATTGCTATTAGTAAATTTCCCTCATAATTCCCTGACTTGGCACCAAAATGATGAAATTCCCTGACTTTCCCTGTCTGGAAATGCCTTTACTGAAATACTCTGATAGTTCAGAAATTCCCTGACCTGTGGGAACCCTGATGTAATGTCATTTAAGTCCCTGTTGGTATAATTGTTAGGAATCCCAATACTTTTTTCCCATATAGTGAATGTGTGTTCCGGTGTCTAGGGCTGGGACTGAAGGATTTAACTGTGAATCAACAGATGGGATAGTCTCTAACTGTCTGCTAGCAAGGTGGGGCATCAAAGGTGGGTTTTCTAATAAGGAGGCCAGTAAGAATGTACAATACATGAAAACAGCAACACTATTGGTTTACTACCATGTGACGACCATGTCATACCATGTCACTGTCACTGCTGGGCTAAAAATGGTCTACCTACCAAATAATATCTGGACAGAAACTATGCGGTCAGAAAGTGGCCATTAATTAAGGACTAGCATCAAAGATGTGCTTCAGTCTAATCGTAAACCTACACAGTGCATAGGTAGCAGATTCTGGTAAAATGGCAACTTATTTTAATGTACACACACACACACACACACACACACACACCTCCTTCCCAGTATACGTGGCTCAGTTTTGTTGATTCTTCACTGCAGCTGTGGTCCGATCCACTTTATATTCAAAGTCACTGTCTATGGACACTTATGAAGTCAACCATGTAGACTGGACTACTGAAAACATCCAATCATGGCACAGAATTCTTCACTAAATATCTGAAGTCCTCATACCATCCAGCATCCGCGCAATGCATATAGAAACCAACCAGTACAAGCTATAAAGTAGACTTGGAATGGTAGATATAAAATACAGCACAGCAAGAATGTTTGGGGAAACATATTAACTGTTACCTCAAACTTACTCAGCTGGAGAAACACTATATAGACCCAAGGCAGGGTAAAGGAACTACCCACAGAGGCAAAGAGCAAAATAGAAAATTTTAAAGGGATATGCAGACAGGGAGAATGAAAGAAGAGCAAGTAAAAGGTAAAGAGAGAGAGAGAAAGAGAGACAGAAAGACAGAAAGAGAGGGAAGAGAAAGAGAGAAAAAGAGCAGAGCGAAAAATGTCATTTCATAGAAGAACCTACATGCAAAAGAACGTCAACAGGGCAAAAAACTACAGCCGCTGATTTGCTGTACTTTTTCTTGCTTGTTCATATCTTTTGCACCTGAGGCCTCTGCAGCATTAGGAGAAGTCCCAGACACTTTCCGGAGGCTCCGGTGTGCTGGGCGAGGGTGTGTTTGGTGTGCTGGAGGTCTGAGTGGGGGGGTCTGATGCTGGACTGTCAGGGGGGCAGGAGAGAGGCACAGCCGGGTAAATCAAACTCGAGAAAGAGTCTTGGGTATGTTTCTTTACCTGAAACACACACAGAGAACATAGAAAATAAGGACTCAGTTCACATCCTCAGAGATGAACTACACTACAAACGTGTTGGAGGTGAAGAGAGAGAGTGAGAGAGAGGGAGAAAGAGCGAGAGCAAGAGTGAGAGCGTGAGGGAGAGGGAGAGTGAGAGGGAGAGGGAGAGTGAGAGCGAGAGGGAGAGAGCAGGAGACACAAGACACAATCAAAGAACAAGTGAGGGATAAATATTTCTAATGTAATGTAGTTCGATCTCATAATTGTTTAACCTAATAAATATTAATACGCAATTTCCTTGCACTCAAAACATTCTCCCAACAGAAGCCACTGGACAGATGAATAAACATATTTGGAAATAATGCTACTGAAAAGCTCAGTGAAAAGAATTTGCATCAATAAACCATAAACTGTAATATTGTTTCAGAAGTATGGTTTTCCAGAGGGCAGAATATTTTATGATTCATTTACAGTATTTCCAGTTTCCAAAAATCCTGACTGACAACTACGGACTCCCGGAAACTTTTCTTTCTAAGCACAGAAAAAAGAAATTGGCTCTACAATTCAACCTGTAACTGAATATTTTTAAATAGAGCAGTAATAAAAATACCCTTAATGTATGTAGGAGTTTACTGCATGTGCATTGTTTAATTTAGGCTGATCAGATTAATGCCGCTCTTCTCAGGCTAGAAGCGTTAGGCTGAGCTCACCTGTTTAAAGAAGGGGTGACTGAGGAGAGCCGACGCAGACGGCCTGCAGGAGAAAACAAATATACACACATCATCACTTTCTAATTACTATAGTCAAATGATTTCGGACCCACTTAAAGAATAAAAACTTTTTCACAATGTGCCTCACACTCCTGTTACACGTGCCTTTTCTCAAATGACTTTTCCATCTTTTTTCCTCTGATCAAGACGCAAAGCCATATATATGCTCCTAGCCATATATACAGTATGCTTATTTGTGTGTGTATTCTTTTATATAATGTAGAAACAGCCAAGGTGATGTTTTTGTAGAGTTGTGTAGAATGTGTGTGTATGTATTTATGTGTGTGTGTGTATTTCTATTTGCAATGTTTGTAGCTGTAGAAACAGCAAGGGGGATGTTTTTGGTTTTTATTTAGTTAGTAACTGCCAGTAAGTTGTGTAGAGTGTGAGTGTGTGTGTGTGTGTGTGTGTGTGTGTGTGTGTGTGTGTGTGTGTGTGTGTGTGTGTGTGTGTGTGT
>JBBKCR010021535.1:0-12055 GCA_037577295.1 Ladigesia roloffi | reverse complement strand
ACTGAGCGAGGGCCCGTCGGAACCTGAGGGAATGAGCCAGGGACCGTTGGGTACTGAAGGAATGAGCGAGGGCTCGTCGGGACCTGAGGGACTGAGAGAGGGCCCGTCGGGACCTGAGGGAATGAGCCAGGGCCCGTTGGGTACTGAGGGAATGAGCGAGGGCTCGTCGGGACCTGAGGGACTGAGAGAGGGCCCGTCGGGACCTGAGAGACTGAGCGAGGGCCCGTCGGGACCTGAGGGACTGAGAGAGGGCCCGTTGGGACCTAAGGGACTGAGCGAGGGCCCGTCGGGACCTGAGGGACTGAGAGAGGGCCCATTGGGACCTAAGGGACTGGGAGAGGGCCAGTCGGGACCTGAGGGACAGAAAGAGAGCCCATCGGGACCTGAAGGACTGAGAGAGGTGTTTTTTTAAAGCTGCCGGCTTCGCCCCCTCAACACTGGATCTGAGTCTGCTGAAGCCCTACACGCAAAGATGATCTGAGTGCCTCAGCAGTAACTTGCCTTTAGACCATTGAGTGGCTCAGCAGTGACTTGACTTTAGAACAAATGGAAAAATATATCCCTTTGTATGGTGACCGAGTAGCTGTGCTTCTGTGAACAAAGTACAGCACTGATAAAGACACTCTTTAACAGAAGTTAAAGTACAGCTTTGACATTATAGATCTGACCCTTGCAGCTCCTAATGACTCCCCACAAACAGACACCGAAATCATCTGTCATGAAGACACTGAAGATGTTTCAGGGTTACTTGAGGAAGATACAGTTGAATGGAATCCAGATGATTACTTTGGCAGAGCAGATGATGATGAGACAGTTGTGCTAACATTGAATTGAGTCAATAATGAAGATTTGACACAGGTAATGTCATAAGATCAGGAATATTCTTTTGTAAGAAAGCAACTACAAATACAGATATTAAAACCATTAAACATTTTATATCAAATACATAATGTAGTTTTAGGTGGATTTTAATAGTCGGTAAAAATAATAATATGAATTCAAATACTGAAATGTGCATTCCTGCTTCCTAAGATATTATTTTATTCTTATAAGCCTTCTTCAAAATTAATATTTTCATATCTCATTTCTAGATTTTTTCACCTGAACTTCAATTTCATATGTATAATTCAGTAGCAAAATTATGTACAACTTGTATTAAAAACATCTTAAGAGTTATATGGTCAAATATTATTTCATCCTTCAGGGTGCTGAGCTTAATAGAGAAGTTCTACATTTTTCATCCTCTTCAGCTAATGGCCCACTTCCTATTCTGGATTTTCAGCACATACAGGAGAATTGGCACAATCTACACAGGTACAGTCCATGCACTGCTTGGAATTTAAGACAACAAAGCTTGTGTAGAGTGAACAGCTTTATGAATAGCCTTATGCTTTGCAGGAAACATTGCAGCCAGTATTATTTTATTTATAATAAATATACAAATATTGGGACATTTAGGGTTCTGACTCATTGTTTACCATTTGTTTTGTGTTGTGTATGTTTGCTCTTATAGCAGGAGACTGGATTGAATTTACCACAACATTGCCTTTAAATTCAAGCCTTCAAGCATATTCAGGAAACCTAGAAAGCACAACCCGTGCCACATCAGTTTGCAGGATAAAGGTTCTTGAAGATCGTTTGTCTGTTTTTATTGACAGTAGTATAATTAATTTGAACCTAAAGATGAATTTTGTAGATGAAAAAGCAATTTATGTTTCTGGATTTCAAGAGAGGTTTACAATGCATTCTGGGAGCAGTTTCTTGAACAGTGTGAAGGGGAATCGGTGCGAGGTCTAAGACTTAGGCAAGATTTTTGTGAGACTGAATGGCAAGCAGTTGGAGGAATCTGGGTGAAAGGTTTGCTAGACCATGGTGTCATACCAGTGAGGCTGTCAAAAGCTTTCATTTTAGCCTGCATCCATGGAATTGACTCGGTTGATATAGATACCCTGATGACATCATTTCTCAACTACCTCCCTCCTGTTGAGAGATCAGCTGTTGAGAAGGCTCTTCAGAGCACAATGGAGGAAAGTGAGGAAGAGCCATTCTCCAGGAGCCAAAGTATATAGCTGATTGCTTCTCTACATCCATGGCCCTTGTACAGACACAATTGTCAGACAAGAAAAGTGTGTTGTCTCTGTATGAGTCAAAGCAGGCCACAGGCAAAAGAGTGGTGCAGCTGTTTGAAACAACACAGATGGTGCTGTCTCAGAGAGAACAGACAAACTTTAACCATCTCCAGCATTATGTGAAAAATTCTGACCCATCTAAAGCTGAAAAATTCCTGCATTTCTGCACAGGTTCTTCTGTTATATGGGTTGACAAAATTCTGGTATGCTTTAATGCTGAAACTGGTCTCAACAGAAGGCCTGTTCCTCATATTTGTGCACCTACCCTTGAAGTACCATGTACTTTTCAGTTCTTATCCTGAATTTCGCACAGAGTTTGACAATCTCCTGTCTAGCAACTTTTTGAGATGGACATCATTTGAACTTTGAGAACAGTCATTGTGAGGCCTAATCGTACAAAAGAACATTGGATTTTAGTCGATATATTGTTAGCTTACAGTATGTTGTGATTGAAACATCTGATGCAGAGTCTATTTTTGGATTGTTACTGTAGTCCCCAGTAGTTTTTACTGTGTGAAAAGCTTTGAGCCTGTTTGAAAAGCATTTTTTTACTGTTGTAAAGTGTTTACTGTTTGAACAGCTTTGAAATATTAAAGTCCTATACATGTTCAAATACGACTTTGTTGCCACTTCTAAAAATATGCCATGCTCCAAAGTGTGGACGGTACAGATACAGAATGATTAAGATTAAACAGCAACTAGATATGTCCTGCATTTTTTCTTATACAGCAACCATTTAATAGTGACATTACATTAATACAGTAATATTTGTTTTAGTAATAGTTTAACATGACTTTGATTCCACATGTTATATGAGGAATAATTAGTAGATAAGGATTATTGGTGTATTTTGGTCCATAGATCAACAAACATTTCTAACACACATTTCATTTGATATCCCTGTGTTTTGTGTGGATGAACACAGGAAACATTAAAATGAAATATAGCTCATCTCACTGACCCCTCCTTGTATATGTATATATGATTTACAGAAATGCATTGATGGACTCTCTAAGATGCATACACAAGTTCACAGCCTGATATGGATCTGATGGTGGAGTCAAATGGGACACGGCCATTAAGATATTGCAAAGTTCATATACGTCTGGATCACATGGTATTGTCAGGCGAAAGACACATTCATTCTTGCACAGCTGATCATGTTCATCTTCGACAGAGTGGAGGAAGTCACTTGTTCCATGAAGTTCAGGTAATGTATAGATCACATTTGGCCGACCACTGGGAACATTCAGGTTTTTTGAGGGCCTGATAATGTGTGCGTTCCACACCTGTACAGTATCATCCAATTCATCCTGTTAAAAACATATTAAAATATCAACATATGAATCAACAGCACTAAATTAAAACATCCATACACACAAAACATCTGTGTCTTTCCACCCCCAGCTTCCCTCCTTGCATTCCTACCCATCCACACACATCCAAATACACAGACACACAAATATAAAATATTTTATTCATTTAACCCACCTGGATCAGTCCCATGCAACAAAACTGAAGGAGGTTTTTGTCCAGGAACCCACCATCAAAAAGTCCATTGTCTCTGATGTCTGAAAACAAGGATATCCAGAATTCCGTGCACTGGTTGCGAAGAAAACTCCACCAATATTCAATTCTTTGATTTGTGGTGCTGGCTCCCTCCAAGTAAGTTTCTAGGGTGCCATCTGGGCATGTGGGTACAAGGAATCGCTGAAAGCCTCTAACAGCCATTTTCAGTTCCAAGATCGCCTCTTAGAACTCTAGGGCTGCCCTTAAACGCTGCACTACCTCTATGTAATACACACCAATGTGCTTTGGGTCACTATTTGTTGTGTAGGCATTAAGCCAAATTACTTTCCTTAAAAAACCATCAATACTACCATTAATACAAAAGCCATATGGCTTTAGTTTATCATAAGTCCAGATGCGATATAAAGTTCGGACCTTTTGAGAAGTATTTTCTTCACATGAGGCATCCAGCTTGCCTTAATGAAACACCTCTGGGATCCAGCTCCTTCAGCACCATGCGCACATCCTCTTTCTTCAAATGTAGTCTATGTTAAATGCATTTGGTGTAAATCCACTGATAACCATGGAGTTGTCCAGAGTACTGCAGTTGGTTGCTAATGAATTTAACCAGAGTCACCAATTCTAAGTACACTTTGCGACGCTTGTGCTAAGAACCCTCTTCAAAGGCCTTAGATTTATGTAAAAGTCATGCCTACTGAGAAGCGCTGATTGAATCTCTTTATATTTGAGGCCTGTCTCAAAATACAATAAACTTCTGCAATGGGTGTGTGCGTTCCATTATTGCGGATTCAAGTAGCTGACTCGGAAGTATGTTAGCTTGTGTAAAAACTTTCGCTAATGTACATTTTTTTCCTTTTTTCTCCAGGTCACCTAGGGGGCGCCATAAGAAACAATGCAGTTTACTCAATTTGAACAAAAAAACGAATCTCCTGTTCACTGAAACAAAGCGGCAATAACAATTTTCGTCCTACTGCTACTAGTATTTTGACGTCCAGCTTGTCATATTGCAGGAGGAGAGTGTTGATTACAGCAGTGGTTTTATACTTTTCCTCATTAAATAAGACTGATTCACGTGAGCAATAATTGGTACTAAATAAAGTGGACTGAGGTGCCGGAGTAGGAATTTAACAGACTCTGGCATGGAATCATAGTCAGACTCCTAAAGATGCTGATTTAAAAATAAATTGCACTGATCTCTTATTATTTACCAGAGCTGGACTGAATGGGGTGTGAAGTGTAAAAAAAAAGGATGTGTTCATATTCAGCAAAACCAATTCAGCATATAATAAAAGTCAACACAGGTAAAGCAAAGCAGCTGCCATTATGAGAGACCAGGGGTAAAGCACACTGTCCCACATTAGCCATAATTCTTAACCTGAACTCACCCTGTATTTTGTCAGTCATTTTCTACAGATCACTCACACCTACACACACTTACCGGCTCACCTGCCGATGCACTTGTCCTGCCCCTTTGAACAAGGCGTGCCCTTAGCAAGCGAAACTACAGAAGTCATACACAACAAACAGGCTCTTACACACCAGTAGCAGGAATGACACACACAGCATAGCCTGAAACTTCATGGTAGGTTCACTTTCTATTGGAAACCTGCTACCTTTTTTATTTCACTACAACTAATTAGGACAAAACTTTGTGGATTTTTAGATATATTTTAATATTTAGTCATTGTGTACAGTTAAGAAAACATCAGGATTAGTTTCTGAGCCCCTTCCATACACATGGTGCTGTGAGGTAGGTTTTATATTTGTTCTCCATATGACCGAAGGGACCCTCTCTTTGGGGTCATTTGAGTTTATGTGCCTTAATTTTGGGGGTGCCACTCTGTCACTTCAAATTGATTTCATTGATTTAAGATATCATTCCTTTAGGAAATTATTAATTACTTTTCAAACTCTTAAATTGCTACCTAGAGATAATACATTTGAAAAGCTTATTTACCATAACTCTTCTGACCATTTCTGCATCGTTTATATTTCACCTGATCATCATTGATATAAAAATACTTTAATTTTCTCATTTCTGGTTTGTTAATCCTGTGATAAACATATTGTAGAAATGTGTGCTTGTGACTTTATGTAGTGTTTCTGTGAGCTTATTCTGAGCTTATTCACATGTGATCAATCACCTTATGACTGCTGGGCTGTTGAGCAGCACGTCATTGTTTCAGGCAGGTCAGTATCAGTCCTGTTCCAGAACAATGGCTTAATGAGCACTTTCTGTTTACCATACTGACTCCATGATGTCATTGTGTTGAACTTTTGTGTAGGAGGGCTAAGCTGACAAACCATCTGTCTGTAAAGAATACACTGTCTGCAGACCATAGACAACAAATGAATTAGATGTTTGTATAGCTTGTCCCCTTTCCTTTTTTGCCACCATAACTCTCAACAGGAATTTCAATTTACTCCGTTTACTTTCATTTAAAGCTCCCATGCTACTGATTTTTGTTTAAAACACATAGACCATTTCTGTATACCTTTATTACCTACCCCTTAGAATTTTCAATCTATAAGAGAGACACTGGTTAATACACATGATTTTGAAATGTGGGGAGGACACATCAAGTACATACATTAGCCAAACGAAGGTGGACAGGTCTGATAAAGCACATTTTTTATTTATCGACCAATTTTACCAGCACTGAACTTGTATGTTTTTTTTTGGAGAACTTTTATTAAATTCATCATAGAACATTTTCAGAGAATAATATTTGTATTTATGTAGTGACTAAAGGAGTCACTGTAAGCTTTGTAGAGAATCAGTTCAGTCAGACATGGTCTTTTAGTGAACTCACTATGACTAAAGGGACGAGACTGATGAGGAAACTGCATTTGTTTTTCTCTTCCTTCTGTCAGTGTGTCAGTTAATTTTTACAGCCTGCGTGTTGACATCCGTCTGGTCGTGTGTGTTTGTGGCATGACATGTTTACACATGAATGTGTGTGTGTGTGTGCCAACTTCCTGGTGCACTTCTCAGGTCACCTGGCCTGATTGGGCTGTCTAGTTGGCTTGCGTGATTTTCTGAAGCGTAACTACACGAGTTTCATGACAAACATTCAGACAAGGTGTGACTGCCGACAAACTTGGCTGTTGTTCTTGGCAAAGAATGTGATTTTCTTGTTTTGAACTGGCCTCAGATATGAAGTGCTGGCTATATCTAGAGGCTTCCCTTTGGCTGAACTTTCAGGGAAACTAAAGAAAAATTAGGGTTCCCATGAGCAAAAATTACTATACTGCGATTTTATTGCTACATGTTGTGAAACCACAGTGAATCTTTGACATCTGCCTGAATTGAACCATAATAATTAGCCTTTGCTTGATTTTAGCAATTAAAAAAACCATAGCAGCTCACCTGGAATTTTTGGCAGATGATCACTAAAATAAAAGAGTCTGCATGTTGCAGCCCCTGGCAAAAACATAGAAACAACCCCGGGATAATGATTAAAATGACCCGACCGTCCCGATGCTCTGTGCTGGATTTAGACGCTATCCATTTTAAAATATTTTTACATAATTTTGCATATAAATATATTACCACAGTAAAGATCACAGATCACAATGTTGCTATTGTCCCGTCATGCCTTATATTATTTACACCCCCAAACCCATTCAAAGTGTTTAGCACCTACGGTCACCAAATACATAAATGTAGTGCAATCCTTGTAACAAACAATTACTAAATGTTAAACAGTGCTTCTTACTAGGAGTGAGAACATATTAGCATTTACTTTGTTAGCATGTGAAGGACTCTGCATGCCACACAGAGTCTTGAGTTAGGGTAAGTTTAGATGAAAAAGACTCAAAACTGAGCGAGTGAAGTTGTTATAAGGACAAAAGGTGAATGGTATCTCTAGCTCAGGAAACTTGTTAGCTTGGCAAACATTCAATCCAGACTGTGCTGCACATCACAGTACAGGTTCAGTTCCAGCCAACAGCTGTTCTGCTGAAAAATGCGTATCTGAGAGATGAAACTCAAGCAGCCTTCTCTGTGATGATGGAAACTGCAGTGTGTTTGATAAGCTAGCGATCAGTTAACAGGCCAAATGCACCATTCCTCAGTACACATTCAACTCTAAGAAACTGGTGCTCTGCTCACATGAGTATAGATAATAAAACTATTGTAGGAGAGAATAGTGCTAGCTGAGCTAGTGTGCCACACACCACAGTACAAACTCCTGCAGCAAATGAGACAAATGATAAAGACTCATATCTGAGAGCACAAAGTCCAGTTACTTTGCTGGCATGATGTTCAAGATCGATTTTGTGTTTCCCTTAAGCATCATGGAGCCACTGTCATGCATGGTGGCTATTTAGCAATTTATTAGTCCCAATTTCTCCAAGTTGTTTACTAAATAGATGTGGAATCAAAATTTGACATAATTTTTTCTAAATACTGCTTTCATACAGTTATGATGCACAACCCTCTCACCCTCAGCTTCTCTCCCCCCCCCCTTCTTTTTCTGTAGAGACTGTGGAGATGCAAGTGGGCCATCACTGGACGTAGGTTTTCAAAGACACCGCTGCATAGACTACAGACAAGACGCCTCAGGCCAAGAGTTCCCCAATGTCCATCCAATTATCCACGCAACGATCACAGCCTCTGGCAATCAGGAACAACCATGGGTGCGATTTAACCCTCCTTCTCCTACAGTGAATAGACAGCAACCCTCAACTTTTTGTTTTATCTTAAACGGCTTGTCGATTCTTGATAGTTTGGACAAAAGTCGAAGTAAATTTTTTTCCGTATTCCAGAGTCAGTCATCCAAGACAGGCAAGAGGAACTTGCTGCCAATTTCATTTTTGGCTCAAAAATTCCAGGATCCTTCAGGTTTAGTCCTAAGTTTGCTTGTTTCACCAATATTATTATTGAAAATGATTTTTTTATTTTACAGATTCAAAAGGGAACTCAGACCTTCATCTATGCCCTCCATACCCAATCCCTTCCCTGAGCTCTGCAGTCCATCACACTCTCCTATTCGGATAGGCTCCCTGGTGGGAAATGCCACCCCCTCTGATGAAGACAGTCGTGTAAGTGCAGCTTTATGTGAAATAATGAGCCAATTTACCCACTAGTTCACAAATCTACACCTCCCTGTTACCTCATCATCTCCGAAATATCCTCATTGTTCAAACACAGGCAGGCAGGCAGATAGAAAATGAAAGAAAAATAAAAATATATATATACTTATTTATTTATATATTAAAAGTCTCATATGCATATGCTCATATTCCTCTGAACACAATGGTTCTTAAAGCAAAAGCTGACTTATGCATTGAGTCTGAGTTTAGTGGTGTAATAGAGGCTCGTTCCTGCAAAAGAGAAGATTGTGGCCTTTATTTGAAAATGCTAAAAAAAAAAAGTAGCTGTGGCTATGGTGGCAGCTTACGAAAACAAATTAGTCAGAAGAACTAATTATGTAAAACTAACTAACTATCTAACTAACTAAACATTTAAATAAGTAGCTTGGGGACCCGGTGAGTCGTGGTTGCTCAGGGCGATGAAAGTCCTCAGTAGGCACAATAAGTACAGGTGCCAGAGCAGCCTTTGGGCAAAACAAACTGCTCAGAGCACACACACCCTAGGGGAGATTTGTCACTACTTATCTAGTTGCACACACAAAAACACACCCAGTAAGGCATTCAATATAAATGACACCTTCATCTCTCACAAAAGTTGTCACTCGGTCACACACAGTTCACTCAGTTCCTCAGATGAAGTAGCTGTGTGTGGCCAAGTGCATACCCAGACTTGTGTGTTTTGTCCTCTGAGCATTTGTTTGAGTAACAGCTCAGGAATACTGGTCCATCTAGTTTAAATAGATGAGCTCCTTCTCTCTGTCTCTCTCTTCTCCTCTAAATTAACAAAAAAAAAGGAACTAAATGAAGTTCGAACATTTTATTTACATTTAAATTAAAACACTGAATTCTCAGAATACGTCTAATTAGTAATAAGGACATTTCAAACATTTTGTCATAATAATAAAGAAATTCATAATTAAAGGTTTATTATAATAAATACTTCCCTCTATAGTATATATTTACAGTAATTCTACAAAGCTCACAGTTTTATTTTTATAGTATTATTATAATTATTTATGGAATATGAAGAAGAATAAAGAAAAATATTGATACTGGAGAAAACTGCTAAATGATTACAGGACAAATGTTCTATTTAAGAACACAAAATATTAACGTAATTAATTGTGTTGAAATTATAGTAATTACAAATGCTAGATTAAAAACTTATTACAAAAAATGTCATAAATATAAATGTACAATTTTGATTCCAATACATTTGAATCTAAATACACTTATAAATATTTTAGTTATATTACCAATTAATTATATAACTAATAAAAAAGAAGCACTAGTATTGTATTATAAGCATTAGTGTTGTAATACAGTTATTTGTTATTCGTTACAACAGAACACATTGTTCTATTATTACAATAATAAAAATAAAGTATAAATATAGTCAAATATTTGACTGCAATATTAATATTCAGTAGAATTAAACAAATTTCAATAGTTTAATAACATAACTTCCTATCAAAACAAAAAGGTTTTATTGTATAAGACCACCAAAGTATTAGGTCAGGCATGCTGAAGGATTAATTCTGAATAACAAATTCAGCTTGAACTAATTCTAAAGATAAAAGTTGGAGCTCCATTACTGAAGAGAATACAGTGAAACCAGAACCTGGTCAATGGGGTCAGGACCCAGTGATGCAATGTTGTGGAGATCTGTGAAGTCGTGGAACTGCATTCTCTGCAGCTCGGCTCTACCTGTGGAGAGTAAGTGTCACTATGCCTGAACCCCATCAAATGGAACCTGGTCCATTACACTAACTCTACAGCTATTGCTGAACTTCTTGTTGAGAAAACTCAACAGGTGGGCATTGGATGGCTGTGAATAGTGACTGGTTGTATCTCATGGTTACCATCTAACATTTTTAAACTGGTACCACATATTTACATACAACCAAAACAGATTAAATATAGTGGCCCTTCTAGTCAGGTGTAAACACACAACACGTTCCTCAATGTGACCAGTTGATTATAAAACACTAATAGACATATGTCAAAGGTAATTATTGCAATTTTGTTTAAGAGTGAACAAGATACATATGTTTTCTTTGAATTATTCAAGTTCTGTAATTTCTCTTATTTTGATGCATAAGTATTTCCTTTAAAATGATGCTTTAAAGAACAATGTTATTATTTGGAATTTAGGAGAAATATTGTCAGCAGTTCTTAAAAACGAGGGCAAAGCTGTTTAGTTCAGTACTTGCACCGATAACAGATCAAACCTGAGAAAGCTGTATTAAATCAGCACCCCATTAAAAGGCTGTAAAAATAGATTCTTTCCATTTTTGTATCTTCTTTTGTGCTCACTCATCTGTTACACAATGGCATACAAAGAAAAGGAGACTGGGGCGTTTTGCCTCTTATGAATCATAGCTCACAAAGAGGAGAAAGGAGTGGGGTGGAGAGTGTCAGACAGGAGTTCTGTATGATTCATTGTAACCTTTCTCAAAGAAAATGTTGACTGGTTCTTGGTTGCTGTTTAGTCTGGCATCTTGTCAGCAATCCATTCAGAGACTATTAATTAATTAAAGGAAAATTACACCCAGAGTTAAGCATCCTACATAATTCAACGATTAGGATGTAAATGCATCATTCAAGAGAAATCCAGTGAGTCAGAATTGTTAAGTGGTACAGAGGTACAGTGGGGTGCTAATGTCTGACACCACTAAAGTAAAAGATTTAATGTTACATTTTTTAATATTTAGTAATTATAATAGTAATTATAATGTAATATTAGGCTATATGAACATCAGCAGAAGTAAACTCTTTTGACTTTGATGCACTCAAGCTGGCAAGAACACACTGTAGTGGAAGGGAAAAAAATCTGATTATTTTGAGTGCAACTTTTGTTTTATGTATCATTGTTATTGTGACTTGTATTTTTTTCTGGTTGTTTAAAATAGTAACTGAAATACTTGTGTAATGGACATTGTGATCCCTGGTTCCTTTCAATACCATTGTAAAATAATTGTCCGGTCGTGCCATGCTGGGGAGTGAGGCAAGGTGCCCTTTGATGGTTTAATTACAAAAAACATAGACTCTACTTACACAACATAAAAGGCAAGAGGGCCTAAAACAAAACTTTTTTTTAAACACAATACGCAAGTGGAACGGGTAGCGTGAGAGCATCTGTGACCACCCTCGAATACAAACCCTTGACACAAAAATTCATAACAGACTCAGACATAATCCAATCATCAAATACCAACATTCGCTAGAAGTGCCAAAATTAAATATATAAATATGGCAATAATTAAATCATTAAATGTGTCATTAATTGTTTTAAATGG
>JBBKCR010021524.1:0-12055 GCA_037577295.1 Ladigesia roloffi | reverse complement strand
TGCAGAACATCATCAGGAATATGAAATCCTCCACCTGTGCCTTGGACCCGCTCCCAACCTCCCTGGTCCAGACTCATTTCACCATCTTATGCCCCTTGATCATATCAGTTATAAATCACTCTCTCAAAACTGGTCAGATCACCTCTGTTCTAAAACAAGCAATTATAAGACCCCTTCTCAAAAAGCACAACCTTGGTCCAGAAGTTTTTTCAAATTATAGGCCCATCTCAAATCTTCCTTTTGTATCCAAAGTACTGGAAAAAGTAGTTGACGTCCACCTTCAGAAGCACCTAAAACTCAATAACCTTTATGATAAATTCCAGTCTGGTTTTCGCGCATCCCACAGCACAGAAACTGCACTGGTAAGAGTCACAGACGACCTCCTGATGGCATCTGATGCTGGTTCTCCCTCATTGCTCATCCTCCTGGACATATCTGCGGCATTTGACACTGTCGAACATTAAATCTTACTAAACCAGCTCCATCTCACCTTTGGACTCACAGACACCGCCCTTACCTGGTTTAAATCCTACCTCACAAATCGAACAGAATACGTAGCTATGGGTCCCTCCACCTCAAATCCACACACAGTCTCCTGTGGTGTTCCGCAAGGGTCAGTTCTTGGCCCTATCCTCTTCATCCTCTATCTGACTCCACTTGGTCAGGTCATCAGCTGATACGGTTTTTCATATAACTGTTATGCGGATGACAAACAGCTCTATGACAAAGCCTTAGCTGCAGTTTCATCATCATCACCGTCAGTATCAGCGTCAACATCATCTTCATCTAGACTCACTATCTTTCTGGAGGAGATAAAGGCTTGGATGGAGCAGAACTTCCTTCAGCTCAACAGTTCCAAAACCGAGGCCATCCTGGTTGTCACCCCTCATCAGACCAAATACTCACCCATTACCAGCATCAACTTTTCAGGCTTCAATATTGCCTTGGCATCAACAGTCACAAATCTTTAAAAATGGACTCTCAACTTTGAATCTCACATCAACCTCCTCTGTAAAACGTCTTTCTACCACCTCCGGAACATCTCCAAACTACGACCCATTCTTTTCCTCTCTGATGCTGAAAAACTGGTCCACGCATGTATCACCTTTAGACTGGATTACTGCAACACACTTCTCTTTGGGACTCCTAAAAATAGCCTGCAGAGGCTCCAATACATTCAGAACGCTGCTGCTAGGATCCTGATGAGAGTCCGAAAACATGAACATATCACCCCAATCCTCCACTGGCTTCCCGTCTCAGCCAGGATTGAGTATAAGGTATCCCTCCTCACACATCAGTGCCTCCATGGATTAAAACGTTATTAATGTTTTAGATAACACGTTTAAAAAGATCTCATAACGTTTGATAAAGCTACCCCGTTGCAGGATCGCTGTCTGACCTGCTGCCAAGTGCCACTGCACAGCCAAAAATCAGGGTCAAAGCTGGTCGCGAGTTTTACGTCACGCAGCACTGTACAGGGGCACTGATCTAAAGGCACCTGCATAAAGCGTGTGGCCAACTCCATAACACTGAAGAGTATATTGTAGAGATCAATGCCCCTGTGCAGCGCTGAGTTCGCCCACTTTTCAGCTCACCTTGCATACAAATCCATGTTCAATGAACTTTGCCATGTCTACCCTAAATTGGACTAGAATGCATCTAAGCAATCCAAAATTTTATGGGGGAGACCCTTAGAACCCCCTGTGCTAAGCCCCAGATGCTGAAACCCGAAAACTTGTCAGATAAGCGGCGAGGTGAGTGTATCATACATTAAAGACACATGTAAACAATGAATAAAACCTTTCTGTTCCTGATAGCATTATAGTTTTGTCTTGTTTGTAGTATGATCAACGTTTGTGTAAGCAGTAGATATGTTAGGGAAGTAACACGTAACACTTTTATTATATTCAGAATCACTTTTATCAGAATCAGTTTTATTGGCTAAGTATACGTGCATATACAAGGATTTTGACTTCGGTAGTGTGTTAGCTCTCTGTACACATAACAATAGACATTTAGTGGGATACATACAGTGAAGGAACCTTAGACATATACTGTACAATAAATAAACACAACACACACATGTGGGCACAAATGACAGAGTACAAATAATGCAGCTAATAGTGCAGACGTAGTGGTGCAGGAGTCGTAGTGCAAAAAAGAGAAAAATAGTATTAATAATAAATAGTAAAATTATACAATAGAAAATGAATTGTGCAAGATTGCTGGATGCATGAAGTCATGAGGTGTGTGATGTGCAGGTGAATGGGCAAGGTGGAGATGACCCAATTTAACGACAGTTCAGGAGAGTGATGGCAGTTATTTTGCTCAAATGAACGAGATGACTCGAAAAAGATTCGTTTATTTTACTGAACGAGACTCAAAGATCCGAGTCGGTAAAATGATCCGAACTTCCCATCACTAAATCTTATACACTGTGCATTTCATTGTTGGTGGTACTTGCCTGTCATAAATGCCTGTCTCCTTTCATGGAAAAGTTATTATGACACTGTAAATTATAACTTTTATAGTAACATATCATTTACTTGCATATTATGCTCAATTCACGTGTTGTGTATTAATGTTTTTAATCAAATCACATGGTCTAAGACTCACCTTTGTAAAAGTGTTTTCAAGTTCTGTGGGTCTGTACAGATTTCTAAGTCATCGTGGGCGTGACTTGTCTGTGCTTATGGAGTTTAGATCGCGTGGAAGTGGGCGTTACCTGATGACACAAAATAAGGAAGTGACTGAGAAAAGCTTGTGTGATTTCCAGATTTTCATCACAAAATGAGTCGGATTTACGACAACACAGCGCTACAGAATAAACCCGTCCACAACGAAAAGATCTCTTCTGTCTGGGACCCGTCTATTTATCAGAGGTAGCGTGGTTTTAGGCTCTGGTCTGATGCTGTCAGACTGCAGTTTACTACTAAAGTGAAAGAGCAGCATGGAGCGTAATGGATACAAATAAAAGAGTTATCCTTAAAAAAACCCTGTAAATGTGACTGCTATGTTTCAGGGGTGCTGGGGTGATTTTGGAGGGAACGTTTCTGGATGTGTCTCGCCACTCAATCACAGACAGCAACAGTAAAAAGGTAAAGAGGAGTTGAGCTATTGGCTATTGAAGTGACGAATAACTTTGAAAGACGTCTTAAAGGGTCCAAACCTGCATTTTCCATGTTGACTTCATTTTTCCATGTTCAATTTCAAAACTGAATTCAAGGATGATTATTGTCATTTCAGCCATATACTCAGTAGTGATATTAAACAATAGTCCTCCAGGACATGCAGCACAAGCATAGAAACACCCAAATACTACCTAAGTATAAACAGGACAAAAACAAATACACAAGCCAAGACATCAGAATAGTTCAGGAGAAACATAAACCAAACAGGACAAGACCAAAATTAGTGCAGCTGACAACTGAACTAATATAATATTTTGACTTATACTGTATTCTAGCAGTGGAGGCCAAATGTGTGCAAAAATGCAACATGGAGCTAGATAGCAATAAACAATAATTGTGCAAATAGAAGCAGCAGCAAGACAGAATTCAGTGGTAGCTGTGATGTGAGTTTTAGCATGCTGGGTACACGTGATCGGAGGAGCCAAGGTGGGGGTGAGGCTCAGTAGGGAATATTTTGTTACTCTTCCTTTAGGGCATGCATGTGTAACAACTGATTTGTTGACCTGTCTTGCATTCAATAAGCTGTTCAGACTGAAACACTGCTTACAAAATGAACAGGTGAGCTTAACCTGTATTGAGTCACAAGTATGTAGTCATGAAAAAAATAGGTCACCCTGGTAAATGTTAATTGTATTATTTATTATTAATTTTATTATTAAATATTAACCATATTTTACTTGAAAAAAAAAAAGATAAACAAAAGTGCATATTCAAATACAGAAAACAGGTAGGGCACCTTACCCCCTAATAGCCATTTTGCTGAAATTACTAAAGTGGGATACTTCTTGTAGCTATTTACCAGTCTTTGACATCAGTCTGAGGTAAGTTTGCCATACTCCTCAATGAGAAATTCTTAAACTGTGAGATTTTTGAGGGGTTCCTTGTGTGTACAGTCTGCCTTAAGTCACCGCACAGCATCCCAATGAGATTAAGATCTTTGCTTTGGCATTCCAGGATGCTTCCTTTTTTAGTTTCAGCCATTCCTTGTTGGATGTACTGGTATTTTTTGGGTCATTATCGTGTTGCAGCGTCCAGTTCTGCTTCAGTGTTAAATGTTTTTTCAGATGGTCTCAGATGTTCCTAAAGCACCCTCTGATACACAGTAGAATTCATGGTGAGCTGGACAGGTCCTGCTGCACAGCTCCCCCAAACGGCATTTCCACCTTCATGCTTCACAATTGGTGCATGCTTCACAGTTTATTTTCCTGAAATGCTGTATTTGGTTTAACCCGAACACGTTCTCTGTTTGAGTGTCCAAATATATCAATTTTAGACTCATCAGAAATCCTGGTGTTTCAGTCTGTTTCTCTGTTTTAGAGAGCAAAGTTTTCCTCCTTGCACCCCCACCCCACTGCAATTAAAATTGTGTTTCTATTTGTAGAGGAATGCACTTTGACATCAACATGTGTAAGATCGTGCTGTAGGTCCAGTGATGACATTTTAAGTTTTTTTGAGAATTCTTACAGTCCGCTCTCAGGCTAAACCTGCTTGAATGGCCAGAACTGGGCATGTGGCAGTAAGTTTTGTGAGTTCTGTGCTTGTAGACTATTTTCCAGACGGTGGATTAAATGTCTGAGAGCAAACCTCCTTCAAATTCTGAGCCAAAATTTGATACATTGGTGTGTGATTTGAGACATTTTAAGTGCGAATGTCCTGATTTATTTTTGCAATTTTGCATAGCATATTTTTTCAGTTTGAATCCTTGTTAGTTGTATTACTTATATTTCCCAGTATTGTCACAATGGATATTAATTATCAATTTGTCAAAGAATGTTACAAAGACACACAGGATTTCAAAGGGTGTCCTAATCTCTACAAGGCTATAATATGCTGTTTAATATTTGTGTGACATTATAACAGGGTATTAAAAATGATTTTTTATATATTTATTTTGCAAATGTAGGCTGTATAGACCCTGAATTGTAACAGTATCTCCTCAGTAAACTAAAGGGCCCTTTAGAGTGTTTGGTAATACTTACCTTTAATTATCTAGTTTAAGCTATAAAATCTGCTACAAATGTAAGTTTATGTATCCTAGTTTGTTTGTTTCAGTGGCTCTTTTTGTGACATGAAATACCGTTTTCTATCATGTTTATGAATTTTGATAGTATTTAATTACAGTGATTAGTGAGGAATCTTGTCTTTTTTCTTTTGTGCTTGTATTTTAGGAGCGCTATAATGTCTTGTACATCAAGCCTAGTCGAATCCACATCAGAAATTATGATGCCAAGGGAAGTGAGATTGAGCCCAACTTCAGCGATACCAAGAAGGTCAATACGGGTTATCTTTTGTCATCTTACAGTAAGTGCTCAAATTGCTTAATTAGGAAAGGAAAGTTATTTTTATGTGTCATGTGTGATAACTAAGGATAAGTTTATGAGACATGGAAGTAATTTTGGTCTCCAGCGTCAGCATATCTGCTTCTGTTTAGACATAAATGGGTGTGTCCATCAGGCCCATTACCTTAAAGTAAGAGAGCAGAGTTTAAAAGTTTACCATGTTTTCCTTTTACTGAGAGAAATAATTATTTGATCCTCAGCCAGATTCCCCACAGACTGACCCATTGTTGCACACAGATTACAATCAGTGTATCAATTACAAATACTCCTGATCTTAACTCGCAAGCTGTATCAAGCACAACTGTCCACAGTTTCTTCCATTTCAAACTCTCCACCGCCATGGGTAAGACTAAAGAGCTGTCAAAGAACATCAAGGACAAGACTGTAGACCTGCACAAGGCTGGAATTAGAGAATGTTCATTTCAGCAAAATTACAAATTCAGCAAGGGATCAAATGATTAATTCCCTCACTGTGATATACACTGAAGAACAAGATTTGATCATATCCTAAATATTGACGTGTGTTGAGTTTTTAAATAACTTAACAAGCTTGTGCACATGCATATATTCACCAAACAGAACTGGAGGCCAAAGGCAAGTCCGACTGTCTTACTGAAGACCAGCTAAAGGACTTAGTAAACAAGAAGGAGTTAATTCAGATGACAGAGAAGCACTGCCCCAACCAGGCCATTGCCTTCTGGATCCTGGAGACCGAGATGGAGAAGATGGAGCTGGAGACAGGCCAAGACATCCGCCTGAAGACCAACGGAGATAGTCCTTTTATCTGTAAGAGTTCATTTCTACATGATTGTAAATAGATAGTAGACTTAAAAAGTTAAAAGTTGAAGTTTCTTATTTGAAGTCGTTTAGAAAGACAGGGAGGAGGTTTGATGATGTGAGTGATTCCCAACCCTGATCTTAGAGTACCCCTTGCACTTCATATTGGGTTTTTCACACCTAAACATTCCTGACAAGCCATTCTTGTGTTGAAGTGAACCCCACATATGAACAGATTTACATGACAACCAGCTAAAAACTAAAGCATTCACTGTAAACTAATATGCAGTAATATATTACATACAGGCCTTACAAGCTTAAAGTACTTTTTAATTTTAGCTAGAACTGCTACAAATGAATTTAAACACTGTATGGAAATACATGTTTAGATTGGCACTGACATAATACTGTAAATCAAGCCAAAATATTCATACTTTTATAATTGCTGTTTACTGATTTAAACGCTCCAAATTGTATTGATTCATGCATTGTAATGCATTTAACACCAACGGATTGAAACTGCCTTGATATTTAGCCTTCTTTGCTCTCTTTTTTGTGTTTTAAAAGTCTCCTTTGCCAAGTTGGATGCTGGCACAGTTACAAAGTGCAATTTTGCTGGAGATGAGAAGACTGGGGCATCGTGGACCGACAAAGTAATGGCCAACAAAGCGAAGAGTGAACCAAGGCCAACCACAACCACAGAGGGTGAAGGGGCTGAAGATGAAGAGTGGGTAAGTTGGGGACTTCTTTGAAAGTTTAATTGATTTTATTTGGGATAGTTCTATGGGAACGACCAGTGGCTGTTATTTTAGTTGTGGCATTGTGCATTATGCATCCCAGTCTTGAAGCCTTTACTATATTTGCCAAATGCACATCATTTTATTTTTAGCACAGAAATGTTTATTTCCTTCAATTTGTGTGTGGTTAGATGATTTAGAAGGTGAGAAGGAAATAATTAGCATCATCAGAATATCTTCCCTCTGTGTTAAATGTGTGTGAGTGTAACCTTATTTCTTAGCTAAATGCATAGTTGTGTGTTTGTTTGCTTTGCTTCAGGGTGAAATTTCAAATGAAACAGTGGTTAAAGTTCCATTTCAGCATGTGTAATCTCACATTTTACTGTATTTTTATGTTCAGGATGACTGATCAGTGAGCAGAGGGCTTGAAGAATGGAAAACTATCACACACATGTTTAAAAACACTTTTATACACGTGCACATGGAAACGGGACATTTTGAAAAGTACAGAAATAAATGACATGCTTAAACTCACGTTTCCTGTTTGTCATATAGGTTTTTATTACTGGACTGTGTGAAATATAATTTTATAAATTAGTCAGGTTTTATGGTGTTTGCTGTCATGAGATCATTATGAGTGCGTGCTTTAAGAGAACAATTAGTGTCTCCTTATCACTGCTCTTAATCATATACCAACTGTTATATGAATTCTTGTGTACAGAGTTCCTTATTGCCCTGGAATAGAAATGAAATACGATTACTAAAAGTGATCTTTCTTTATTTCAGAAAGATTTTATACATTAAATATATACGTTTCAGTTATATCAATTTATGTACAAAATACACTGTTACAGTTGTTAAAAAATAAAGCATTTTATAGAGAAAAAGTGCTTGAAAAGTGCTGCAGTAATTTTTTAAGCACAAATCCTTTCTCTTGCATTCACCGTATGATGGTGTTTCCTTAAGAAGCATGCAGGAGTCTCTGGTGTATACCCCCCCCCAAAAAACATTGCATAACACAGGATGTTGTCTCCATCACCGTGCCACAGCTCTGCATCTGTTTTTCATTGAGCTAGCTCTGCTGGTGGGTGTGCTCAGGGTTATGCGGACCTGTGAACGCTCAGTAGTCCTTCGACTCTTGTAGAAACCATTTCAGCACAGTCTGTTTGTTCTCCTTCACCCACTGAATGTTGGCCTCAGTCCTCTCGATGGCCTGCTCTATGGCTCGTGAGGCCGGCCCCAGGCCATCCTCATCGTAGTCTCGTTGAAACTGGTTCAGCTGGACAGAGACAATTAGAAAAGATGATGAGCACATATGTTCTGACCCTCTACAACATGAGAGAACTAAAGGACGGATGGAGTCTCATACTGAAAAATCTAATAACTGTATAAATACAAAAAGGATTTCCTCTACTCATAGAAATGAAAAATGTAGCTACAATTTATTACTGTCTGCTCCCTTTCACATGAACCCTCCATCCTTCTTTCTGTGTTTTTACAGACAACTGGCTGTTAATCTGTAATTTTTGTTCATTTTGAATTCAATCGAATTATATTAAATCGTGTTTTTCCCTCTATGATATCTTGATGACATCACATTACTTAGGCTTTCAGAACTTGCATTAAAATTTAACATCAAGCACCAACATAATTAAGAGTGTTTTCCAATTGAGTATTCTAAACCTTCAGGAATTTCTGACTGTGAATAGGAGCAGAGGTCTAACTCTTGGGTTCCTATAAAGATCATTAGCAGCAACTGCTGTGTCAGGACTCTTTACAAAAGGATTACTTCTACATATAAGGTTAAACACATGTTGGACAAGGTTTAAATACAAAATGGAATGACTAAAAACTACTAAAAAAATACCCAGGTGCAATGCTCTCAGTATAGATGTGGGGTTGTTTTAGCTTGTTGACTCTGTTTCAAAATTAATAGACACATGAAAGTCAAGCTTTATTAGCCACAGGTGGCCACAGGTAACAGTAAATATTATTTGGTAACAGGCTAATATGTAAGTTATGTGGTTATGACAGTGAGGACCTGAAGTGTGGACACACACAAGCTCTAAGAGTTTAAAACATTAAAATATCAAAACAATGTTGCTGTTCTACTTAAGCCATAAATTGGGCACAAGAAGAGAAAGAAGAACTGAGGCTAATGAGCTACATGTTTTTAAGGTTTATGAGAGGTTCACCTGCAGGAGCTCAAAGTCCGTGGAGAACCTCTCTGTCACTACGTCAATCAAGCTGCCAACAGACATGAGTCCTCCGCCAAACCTGGTTCAAGGAAATTGCTGTTAGGTGTGCTGAGAAGGTATCATTGTATTGCTTAGCAACCAAATGATAAACTACACACGGTGATTAACTGCAGGACTCAACCTTTGCTCCAAGAATTGCTACTGATCTTTGGTACCTTTTGTATATTTTAGAACTTCACCACGCAATTGGGAAAACCCAGAAGTCTTAACTTCATGTTCAAGTTATTGTTTCTGTTTGATTTTGTGGCTATACAGCTCTACAAAAAAATTCCAAAGTGACCAGTTGGATGGCAAAACAATACTAATAGTACAGCAAATGTAATTATTGGCATTTTGTTTAAGAGGCAACAAAGATTAGCTTTTTTTTATTAATTAAGTTCTGTAAACACTGCTTCATTTCTCTTATGTTTTCATAATTCTTTTTAAAATTATGCCTTAATGAGCACTATTTAATTTGGAAATTAGGAGAAATATTTTCAACAGTTCTTAAAAACTACTAGTATCTTGAAAAGATCAAACCTGAAAAAAAACAGTTTCTTGTTTTTTCTAGAGTTGTATGTTCAAGTGTTATTAAACAGACAACGCCACCAACTTACTCTTCACTTAGGGTGGTCCAGTGGGCCCGAATGAAATCCCAGGCAAGCGCTTGTCCAGCTACATTTCTTGCAATGTGGTTTATGGTAGAGACTGCATCCATCTTCCTTATCTTGCTAGAGTCTAAAGTGTACTCAAGGTATCTGGGTGGAGAATAATATGTTTGAATGAGTATCACCACAGGGGTTGGGTCCTGATTACATAGATGAGCAAAAATAATTGTCAGTGCTTCTACCTATTCAAGAGCCATATTTTCTTGGTGCATGAAAGTGCATATCTCAGTTTGTCTTTCTCTGTGGCAATCGTGGCTGCCTCATACTGTTTCCATGCAAAATCCCAGTCATCCTCATCTCCAGATTCTATAGCACTGCAGTAGATGGTGGACTTCAGGTTAGGTGGAATCCTATGTTGGAAGAAATCAGTTGGTGAGAATATGTGGTAGGAATCAACCTGGCATATTTTTTTTAAATACCACATTCATGCATTAATTTATTGCCACTAATGATCTTTTATTTGAATCCATATTATAAATATTTACCGGTTTGTGCCATTTCTCCATTCTTTAAAAAGCTTTGTTGCCATTGTTGTGCACTCATGAACATCATTGCTGCATGCCACTGAAATGGCATTTATTTGATTATACCTGCAGAGAGAGAAATAATAAGGACTCAACACAGTGCATATAACACATTCAGAAATTGATTTACAAATTAAATAGGCACTCACTGGTCAGTGTGCTTCTCTGGAACCGTTGCATTGTCAGTGTACTCTCGAAAGTAATCGTACAGTGGCCTAACTTGCTTCCGCAGGAATTTCTGCACACAGAAAATAAGAGTTTAAAGTGAATAAGCAGGTCTGTTGATCAGGCAGGGCTTGCCACCAGTTTCGCATGTTAATTTGACTCACCTGCATGGGGCCATAGACCTCAGAACGATCAAACATGAGGATGAAAAAATCAAGGTTGTTCAGAGCTGACTGCCACGGGATGTATTGCGTCTCATTTATCAGATACTTAGTTGTGTTCAGTGCCAGAGTTACATTGATGTATTTTGCCCTTTAAGAGAGATATGAGTAGTGAATATTATTTACTGTAGTAAAATTTTTATATTAATATATAAATTATGTTACTAATTGTTCTACTTTACTTTACTACAAAAAATAAGCATATTGTTTGTCAAACACTAAAATGCAGAAAAATAAAGAAACATACCTAGCAAGATTAAATGCATCATCAATTAGCTGGCCTCGGTTGATGAGTGGGATAAGCTATGAAAAACAGATAAAAAATCCATTATTTTGTTCATTTATGTTTGATAATCATGTTTGTTTCATTTAAACTCTGCATGTTTGAAGCACTACTACTATTTTATAGCTGGTTTTAAAATAATAGGATTACATTTTTGGACTGACCAACCGAAAAGGTATATCCTAGGTCTAGCAATTTCCTCTGGGTTCAATACAGTTTTCTGATTCTGATTCTCGCCTCTGCGATTAGTTAGAATTTCTGTTGGACAGAAAGCCTTATGAATCTATTAACCAACAACACAATTAAAATGACTCAATGGGTCATGTTTCGATTAATGGCTAAGACCAATTTTAGAGAAGAAATATCATTCTTGGTCTTCTGAAAGTCCAAGATTGTTCACTGATAAATACCAGCTTAATAGATTCAATTGGTAGTAGGATTTTAATTTTAATTCTTAGTGCTGGGATCCCACAAAATATTTTTGTTTGGAAAAACATGCAGAGACATGCAGCAAAAATAATGAACAATATTACATTGACAAAACCTTACTGTTTTGAAATGTCAGAGGATCAGAGTCAATGCTAGCTAAGTTAGCGTGCCTGACTAACAAGGACTGGCTAAGTAATATCTCATCCTTCCCGTCAGCTCCTTCTGATGGGTAGCTGTTTAGGCACTGCCAGTGTTGTTTGTAAGCCAAAGTTCTCAGAAACTTCTCAGAAAATTCTCAGAAATACCTAATGTAAAATAATCCTGGACTAATTATGTCCATGGTGTAGAAAGTTGCATTTTTCATAAAAGTGCCAGCAAAATATATCTCACAGAAATGATCACGTGCTGTTTCATGTCACGTGTGATCATGCAATATTCATTGTTCCTGTGAACACTTGGCAACTTTACCTAATAAAATGTTTAA
>JBBKCR010021515.1:0-12056 GCA_037577295.1 Ladigesia roloffi | reverse complement strand
AGAACTGAGCCCTGTGGAACACAAGTGGACAATCTTCACTGGGTAGATTGGGAGCCTAGCCATGATGCGTGGTACCTCCATTCATCGAGGTAGGAAGCAAACCTTTGCCAGGCTGTGCCTAATATCCCAAGGCTGGATAGAGAAGCCAGTAGAATCCGATGGTTAACCGTGTCGAAGGCTGTAAAAAGGTCAAGAAGAATCAGATCAGAAGACACGCTGGCTGATCTAGTTACATGAAGTTCTTCTGAGATGGCTAGTAATGCGGTCTCAGTAGAGCCTTGGACCTGGACTACGTTCTTTGTTTAGTTATTTTTTTACTTCAAAATGAAAGTGAAAAGTCATAAGTACAGACTCGAACCTCAAACCTGATCCAAAGGGCAAATGTAATGCAGTCATGTAATTAACTTAATAGTTACAGACATTTAAGCTATAATTTAAACTGTAGAGGTGGACAAAAACATCAATATAGTATACTTTTACACAATTATTTGTGACATTTTATTCATAGAGTGGTGTATTGACATTTGTTTAATTATTATTTTAAAGATTGATGTGTTACTCTTAAATTGTATACATGCCCCGAGTTCACAAAACTCTTCAGAGTGGTTGAGAGGCTGCAGAGACCCCTGTATGTAATGTATTGTAGAAGAATTTATTAAGATCATATTGTGGCCCAAATATCATAAAAGTATTGTACCTCCTTCATTTCAAATTCCACAAAACAGCAGTGATGAATGAGTTAACAGTCCATGTGCTGCAATACAGCCTGACCTTGTCGTGTGTCTACGCCCCTGCTGAGTGGACGTGACATTTTGTTGATGGCTGGAATTGCCAGAGTCCAGTTGGATGACCTCGCTCTGTCGTTTAAAGTCATTAAGCTCACATTTGATGGAGCGCTGAGGTCCCCAGTGCCCTCACGCCAGCATCGGGGATTAGAAGCCAAATCTCTGATATGCCCCTCCCGATCGAAACTGATCTGAGGCCGCAATCAATCATTTCATCCCCTTGACATTTGTGGTGTGAAGGCAGAGTGTAGACATTTGAATCAAAAACAGTTGTTACACTTTACTGATGAGTCACATAAACCCTTCATGACAACAGGCCTAAGAACTGGTTATTTCTAAGATTGTGAATTGACACCCAAAGAAGCTGCCTCATCACAACTATATGTTTAATGTACATACAGTACTATTCAAAGTCTTGAGCAACACAGTCAGTTCCCTGATTTTTGCTTTGAATCAAAATAGTGTTCTATGAATATCAAACGGACTTTGTCATATTGAGTAGATTAAATTAAAGAAGGGGGAAGACATTTTTTACTGTGATAGGCTACGTGTCAGATGGTAGACCTGAATGTGGGAGACGAGCTGTGAGCTACCAGTGTAGCGTGGTGGATGCGCCCAGTCGCGGAGACAAACGAGAGAGCTGGTGAACGACGCGCTTTTCTCTTAGAACGCTTCAAGTGGAGTTGAGATTCCCACCAAGGAATCCTCTTTCTTGTACGCACACAGAGGGGGTAGATAGAGGGATAGAGTTGAGGTGAAGTACTCATTATATCGTAAGACTACAGTTGAAGTGCGATGTGTGTGCATCTGAATAACTCCAATGATTGGGTGCGTGATGCCACCTGATTTCCTGTTTATATACCCCCTGCCTGAGTTACTTCCGATGACCCGTGACGTCAAGCGCCCTGGTGCTTATGACACTACAAAGTGCCTAAAGATACAAGAAGCCTAGATAAAGGAGTTCCAACCACTCAGCATTCAGCACCACCAGTATACTGATCACTGCCTGATCACCTGGAACCATCTGCATCAGTTTCTTCACTGGTTCTGGCCTTAAGTTAGACGTGCTTTTTTCTGCTTGAGTGATTAATGTATCGGTCACTGTGTGGCTAAACAAATAAAAATCTTTCCTCTGAAACTAGTCAAGTTAAGGGACTGGACTGAAAACTGAGACTTTGTTCCTCAAGACATTCTAAAAAATGAACATTGTAAATGCTAGTGTCGCTTATGTCAGGTGTTTGTAGGTGTTATGTAGAATTGTGATTTCTGGCATTCTGTAAAATGCCCTATCTTTTTTTTTGGATTACCCAATATTTTTTTTCTGTCTTCAGGTGTGGCAGTGCTCCATTGGATCACATCTCTCTCAACCGCCTGTCCAACATGAGGAAGAGATACAGGTGGGTTTTTCTCCCTCTTTTTTTTTCTCTCCCTCGTTATCTCATGTTGCATCCACACTGTGGCATAGAATATACTTTTTTATTTTTTTTTACATATACGTTATATTCATTTTCAGGACTCTGGTTTATCTTGACTATTATTGCAATGGTATTGCTACTGCAGCATGACAATATATCAACCAGTTACTGTAGTCATTATTTATACAGTATATTATTCATTTAAGATAATATTTCTTTTTGGTTACATAATTTAACTTTTTTGAAATATCACAAAACAAACTGAGATTTCGTTATATTATATTATTTTAGGCAATTTGATATTTTTGTAAACCCTGAGCAGTTTTGCTTCAAATTCCAAACCAAGAAGTATCACACTGCACTCATTATATATTCTCACTATATGTGTGTGTAAGTCATGCTTATAGATTACCACATATAAAATTGAGCAGACAGTCAATGGGGGTTTGTCTTGTCTCCATCTGTTTCACGAACACAGAGTTTTATTTAAATATGTATTTATATTTATTTATATATCAAAATGCATATTGTTAATTATTTTAACAGAAAAATGAATACACACCCTTTACAGAGACACACCTCTACACTTTCACACCTTATTTCCACAATTTATAATTGGGAGAAATAATTAGTAAAAATGAAAGAAATGAAATGGCTCGTGAAAAGGTTATGATACACACACACTCATACACACATGGATACATATATATTAAAACATTTTTTTGCTAAAATGGAGAGAAAATATGTTTATTCCCTGTACGCGATGATCTTTTTGTTATGTGTGTTATATATATGTGTTATGTATGTGCCATATGTGTTTCATATGCATGTTTTATATGTGTTATAACATTATTCAATTTAATTATTGCTAATAGGAACCCAAAATGCTTAAGTTTTTAATGAAATGTGTTTCTGAGAAAACACTGAAGTTATATCCACGCTGCCCCGACTGCACCAGACCGTGAACCAGAGAATGAGTCTGCAGCCACGGCTCACACTAATGACCTAATAAACCCAGCCGACTAATATAAATCTGATTAGAACAATAATGATCATACAAATGGCCGGCTTGATTATCGTAACATGATTATGGTCATACTTGTAATAAGCATAATCACATTACCACACCCGGAGCCCTGATATTGATTTCAGTGTTTTATTTCTTGAATGTGATTTTCACCCAGCATGACAGTAAGTTAAGACAATCGGGAGCTCTTAATCATAACATATTAATCTTTGTGCTTGTTTAGAGTTATTATTTGCCCCATATAATCATAATATAGAGGTTGAACAAGTTCTGCGTGATATGCTTAGCAGCTCTGGCTGCATCTGGTTACTCTCTTCCTGCTGAGTCTTTGATTGCATATCGGCTTGGCAACTGTAACTAAGGGGCCGTTGTGAGCAGTGTAGCCCTACTGTCACTTTTTATGCATTGCAGGGGAAGGAGTCTATTGGGAGAACTACACTTTTTTCAATAAATTGGTTTGTTTTTAACAATATATCACAGCAATTAGAGCATCTGCATTAGTTCAGTTCAGATCGATGCCTACGGTGCTTTCCTCAGAATTCAAAGTCCCAGAAGCTGAGGGCGCGGCCTCCTAATGAGCACTGCAGAGGGAGACCATCTCCGAAACTCCCTAAGAGCCAGAGGAACAACAGAGAAAAACCAAGATCTAAAATACGAATGCATGGGAACAAAAGTTAGCATGGGAAAGTTAAACAAAGTTTGACTGAAAACAAGTATTTTTGGCTCCATTGGGTTTAATAACAGTCATTAATGTTTTTTAGGCATTTTAAGATTCAGGAATTGTAGAGCTTTGGATCATTTCCTACAGGCTCTTTGAGACACGGTGCAAAAATGATCCACAGTGCATGATGTTACAAAGATATAATAACAGATTACTGGATTTGTTTTAGGTTGTTTTTCCAGCTGGTTTATCCACTGCCCCACCTTAATGAAACTACTGTAGCTCAAGCATTGAAGTCCTTCTGATAGTTAAATTGTATGTCCAGTGCCTATATATGAAGCTAATCCTGAGTTACATTGTTTAGAATGTAGCTTTGCGTACAGACCGCAAAATGCAGCCATTGGGTTCGGAGTTTTTGTTGTTTGTTTGGTATGCATTCACATTTAATATAAATGATAACATAACATTACTAAAGTAACATTTAATGTACAGTGGGCTTTCCCGAGTTTAAACCAATGCTCTCTCTCGGTGTTATTTTTGTTCAGTCAGTTTTTGTTCTTAATAGACACTTTTAAAATCCCAGTAGTGTTATTATTACCTGTTTTGTATTACTTTGGTTCGATGTGACATAGGAACAGGAAATAAAGCTCAGTATGATGTCTGACAAACTGAGTATCAACACAAATATGTGGATATTATATATAAGGAGCTGTGACGAAAATCTGTTGTGCTTCATTAAGGGATCATTGCTAATTAGCAAGTGGTGTAAGTTACTAATGTTTTCAGTGTGAACAGGTAATAGCAGTTAGCAACATGGCTAGCTTACCAGTCTCAAGGGAAAAATTCTTGACAGCCCTTACAGAGAAGAATCTGTTCTTAGTAGTGGAGCAGGAGATGCAGATTAAGCAGATGCTATAAAGTGTTTATTTTACTCTTTTCTGCTTTCCTAGAAAGCTGTTCCTGGAAAAAGAACAGCAGTTCCTCTTTTCATTTTGTCTTTCACTTTGCCCTTTTGACCGTATATTCAAACCCCCAAGCTTCGCTCACGTTAGACATGTTGAAATGTGTTTCGTGAAGCCCATGACAGCACAGGAATGCAGCTTCATCTGGGTCAAATGAACCTCATAGACCTGTTTTCCCTCACCCAAATTACCTCTGGTCCTGGAGCAGAAGAGGATTTTTAATGCAGGGGCTCCACTAGCCATGCATCTTTAAAAAAAAACATGATAGCTTAAAGCTACAAATGAGATGCTTTTAGAGCCTAAATGAAATGTAAATTGAATTTTGCGTCTGTATGGATGTTACGTCAGTTTAGATATATATCAGCAGGCTAGCTATGGAAATATGAATAATTGAATAATAAATAATTGATGACTAATGGATATGTTGAAATGTTTCTTGAAGAAACCAATTAAAGTGATATTTGCAGGGGAAATCTAATTTATACAGTTTTCTCCCGTAAAACCCGACATGTTTGGTGTCTGAAATTTGCTTCGTACCGACTCAGATTTCTGTATAGTGGTGGTGAATGGAACCGGACGTCTTCCACAAAAATATTGCCATTTTATTTACTTTCCAAACCCGCTAGTGAAGCTTTCTGAGAGTTGACAGAAAGATCAGAGCTAAATCAGCTTTCTTTGGGGACTATTTTGCCTCACAGCACCCTGTATCCCTCCATAAATGGGTTTATTTTCGGACTTAAAGCTTCTCAAAATTCTGGTAAAGTATCTCAGGCATCGTGTTGCAACAGGTGCAGTGATTAACACGAAACCTGTTCTGAACCATTTGATTAAACTGTAACCAGTGATTTATGTAGAGGTAAGAAAATACTGTGGACTATTTAAAGAAGCTCAAATAGATTTGCTTGTGTGGTTTCTGAAACAATATGACACACTCTTATCTGTAAAAACACAGCAGGATGTCCACAGGATAACAGGATGTCCCCTTGTATTATTTTTGGTTGTACAGGGAGTAAACCCATGGGAATGAATCTTGTATAGAGGTGAGTCACACAGAAACCAGATAACCAAGTCTAATAGAAACAACTGAACTTCCCAAATCACAGGTATGAGAAAACAGCATGCACTTAGTGAACGCTTTGCACCTGATCACAATAAACGGTAAATATTGACATGCGGAAAACAAGCTCCTTATATGTAGCTATTATATGGTTTGTATTGCTGAGCTTTGGCCTTTCTGTGTTGTGTAGAACCAAAGTTATTATGAAATCAAAATCATGTAATAACCGCTACTGGGGTATAAAAAATGGGGTCATGTGCAAATGCCCGTTAGGAACAAATTATCCAGATTTCTATTTAGACCTTAGAATCAAGTGGTAAAAACACAAGATCCCTGAACCAGGGAGAACTTTCAGGTTGGTGCCTGTCCCCACAGTGGGTTCCGGAAACATCAGCACGCCGGGAGAAATGCAAATGCTGAGCAGGAAGGAGAGAAAACACCAGTTTTAGACTGTTTTACACTATGTGTATTTGTTGAAGTCTGAGGATTAATGCTAATTGCTGTAAATTGGCTTCTGTTACTTTAGCTACATTAGCTTTATACCTCCAGTGCCAAGCTAAAAAAGAACCACACAGTCCATCCATCCCTTTAAAACTTCTGCTTGACGGATTTACTTCGCCGTGAGGAATGTGAAACCTCACGTCTTGATTTAAACAGCCTTAAATGCTTTGGATCCAAGCTCCATCTCTTCCCCTCCCCCCCCAAAAATGTTACATTATAACTTTAATCCACCATTTCTTTAAGAGTTGTGGCCCAGCGGAGGAGTTGAAACCCTTTTTTTCCACTCTCTGCATCTGCGTAAATATGATGTATTGGCCTGACAGGCGGTTGGCTGTCTGTTTTCGGCGGTATGGGGCTGCGGAACGAGGCGGGGAGGATGGATTGAGAGCTCGCTGTGGAACGGTGTTTTTCTGAAAGATGGAATGCTTTAGGGGGAAACGTCTGGAGATGAGCCTCTCTCTTCTGCGGCTGTTTGAAGCGCACGCTCGATTTGAAAATGGATTTTGGGAAAGGCTAATCCTTCTGTGACCTATATGGTATCTAACGTGCCTCTCATTGCGTGTGTGTGTGTGTGTGTGTTTGTGTTTCACCCATTCAGGAATGGTCTGGGCCCGTCCAAGGAAGGAGAGGCTCAGTATTCGGTGGTGCACTGCACTGGCTACATCAAGGCGTGGCCACCTGCAGGTATTTACAACACACACGCACACACATACACACACAAACACACACACGCGCTACTTCTCAGTATGCTACCTTGTTGCAAATCACAGTAACTTATACCTCTATCACACCTCACACATAACTCCATCAAAGCAATAAATTTACACTTTATTACTGTATGTTAGATTAATGGTACTGTGTTGATAGAAATTAAATCATAGTAATTATTGAGCATGTAACCTGACACAAATGAATTACATTAATGTATATTTTGCATCATATTTCCTCAACTTGATCGAATCTGACCTTAAGGACCTGCTCCTTGTATTAAACAAAGCATTTCTGTTACAACCACAGGAGTGGCATATAGTACTTCTTTACTAACCCTACTACTTAAGACCGAACGTTATGGCAGATGTCGGTTTAGTTGTCAAGTCAAATTATTTCCATTCTTATAACAGCATCTTGTTACTATTCCCGGAAAGTGTCATCACTGTTGCCAGTGCTTGATATCATGACAGTGAATGTCACATGATGTCTGACTTTATTTCAATGGTCATGACAATGTTGAAGCATAATTGTAACTAAACAATAATACAAATCTGTCATAGACAATAATGGGAGCATCTGTATCTGCCATGGAGTGGTTGTGTCAGTCTTATATAGCACAGTTCAAGTAAAGTATACACACATATAATATTTAATATACCATATATGTCATAAAAATCAGCTCATGGGTTCTTGTTACAGTCGAGGCTCTACAGAAGAACTTTAGCTCAACTTTTCAGTTGCTTTTGTTAGTTTCTTGCTCATTGATTTATCAGTGAACGTGCTGATCAAGCTAAATTCGGAGGAAAGGACTTCTGTCTCATTATCAGAACCACACACAGTCTGCAAGCAGCTGGGCTTCAGCCTGCTCAAGACTCTGTATGGGTTGGTGTGAAGGATCAAATGAGAAAAAAAGCATTAAGAACAATGCCTAAGAGATTTGGGTATAAGCCAAAGGCCCCACAGCAGTCAGTTCTTCTTCAGGAGACCTGAATCACCTCTGGCCTGTAGATTCCCTGGGGCAGCTGATAGCCAAGTGGTTAGGGAGTTTGCCCTGCAATCAGGAACTCGTGGGTTTCCAATACTGCTAAGCAACTTTGAAGTACCCTTGAGGAAGGTACCATCCCCACACACTGCTCCTTGGGTTCTGTGTTCCTGAATGCCTGCTGCTTCACTTGGTGAATGGGTTTAATGCGGTGGAATAATTTCTAGCTGTTCATGCTGTGGTGTGTTCACTCTCTCTTTACTTTTCACTTAGAAAACAGCACCCATCTTACATTTTCATCCTGGGGAATTTGACAGCCCTAATCATTGGACTATTACTATTTTAAGCTTTTTACAGCAAATTTTGTGATCATTTTAATTATTAATTTTAAAGCTGTTGCTTGTATGCAAGCGGTGGTGAATGTGAGCTTTTTCCTACTTTTTTCTGTCAATCAACTTCATAAAAAATCACAGTCTAATTCATCTCTGTTAGGTCATGCCTCAGGAATCAGATTTAGGGTTAGAGTTAGGATTCTGGCTTTAATGGCATGCCCATTCAGGTCTTAGCCACAGCTGTAGTAGAGTGTTTGGATTGTTCTTCTCTGGCTTTCTTTTTCTTTTTTCTTTTTTATTGCTGGATTTTAATGCTGCTTCTCCTCTGAGGCCGGTAAAGATATTGGCACTGTCTCTACTGTGACACATGCATTTTATCTCCGCCCAGATGGATGATTAGAAAATGCGAACTCTTCTTTTTACTGCTGTTAACCAACAAACGTCTTGCCAGATCAGTTATTCACACTAAATATGTCATGATGTTAAACATTAGCAGTTTTTGCATGATAATGTTTATGCATAATTATTAATACATGCAAGCAGCTGGGCTTCAGCCTACACCATTTTTGATGGTTTGAAATAAGAAGGAGCACCAGTGGTTGATCTTGTGAATGCATTATCGGCATGTTGACTTTGTCATTTTACTTTTATCAGAGTTTAATTTAAAACAAACTGCTAGTCAGCTTGGTTAGACGATTTGAACACATGACTTCTGTGGATGATAGATGTACATATAGGTAGCCTTAATGTATATAAAACACGCTAGTTTGAGGATTTACCTTAACCAATTTTTTTTTTCTTCACTGCCATTTTTCCCTGCCATATTTATTCTGTCTTTTTTGTGCTCTCTTAGAGCTGCTGATTCGAATCCCACCAAAGGTTTGGTACACATTCCTCTCTCTCCAGAAGCTTTGCTCAAACTGTAGGTTTGCTCTGAGTAAACTTCTTGCAGGAAAGCATTCTAGGTTCAGACGATCTACAAGGAGGCCATTTCAGGCCCGTTAAGACGCACCAAATCATTTGTGTTCCTGTTTTTCTGTGAATGGCCAAGTGGCCTCGCTTCTCAGCCAGAAGTGAGGAACTCACCATTAAATTCAGTTGGAACGCCTGGGGAGCTGGACGGGCCATGGCCTGGGATGAATTCCATCTCCCAGAGTTCACTGAGATGTTTCAAATCCCCCTGCTAGCCTGGAATTCCCATCAGCACTGCAGCAGGTGCACAAGCGAAGGGGGTGGGGGGCGGGGGTGGTTGGAGAGAGAATTGAGCAGCTAAAGCTCAGAGCCGGTGAAATCGAACCCGCTGCTTTGTGTCTGTGCTGGATCAGCGCCTCTTTAGCATGATCACACATGTTTTTCCTGTTTGTCTTTGAAACTAAAAATAGCAAATTCTTCCAAGGCACGTCACACCCCTGCTATGTCTGCCAGAACAAAATGTTCAGAGCGATGGACACATGTCTGCAGATCAGCCCCAATCTCTTTTTTTCAAACCGTCATCGGCGGATGCTCGATTTCCAAATGAATTTTGCGGGAATGGTTTAACCCGAGAGAAGACCCAGGACACAGATGTTCAATTTGTTCTTGATGGTCAGTAGAGTTCAGAATGTGACTGATGGTTGTTTTTTCTGCTAATGTATTAGTGATAGGTCTCCAGGGTACAGCAGTGGGCCCACAGAGCTGGGGCTCTCGTTTTTTTTATGACATTTTTGTAGTTAATTCAAACAGGCCGAGTCAGAATTGTGTGGAAAGTGCACACTCTAAACTCTCAATCTCTCCACATTAGCGTCTGCAAGCAGAAGAGAAGATATTTGAGCCTGGTTGGTATTTTGATGAAGTCAGCGTGCTCTCCCGAGTCCTGTTTGGAGGAGGAAAAAACGATAGAACAAGCATCAAATGTGCAGACTTGAAGCTCTTAATACAGCATGGACTTAACAGAATAACAGGCAACTAGTGGTTAGGGCGTGGGCCCTGCAATTAGAGGATTGGGGTTCAAATCCCAGCTGCTGGTGTCTCCACTGAGGCACCCTTGAGCAAGGTACCATCCCCACACACGGCTCCCCGGGCGCCCCTTGTTGCCGGCAGCCAATTGCTTCATTTGGTGAATGGATTAAATGCAGTTAATGTGTGACTATAAGGGTTAATAACTTTAAATTAACCCATCATACTGTATTAATTAGTATTAGGGGTGTTACTGCCTTGTCCTGAACTATCATGATACAGACAGAATTAAAGGTTTATGAATATAATGTGTGATGCAATAATACAATAATAAGTAGGATTAAATATACAGTAATACACTAATAATACAATATGGTACTACTTAATAATGCTAAAGATATATGTAGTAATACAGTAATAACTCATACAGATCAGGACCAGTTAGGCTTAGCATACCATGCTGCTAACTTGTTACAGGGTTTCCGCAGGGCATTAAAAAGCATTAAAAGTCATTAAATTGATTTAGCGGAAATTAAGGCCTTAAATGGCATTAAAAAGCATTAAATTGTTTTATACGGGCATTTAAAACTTTAGATAGTGTTGAAGAAACAAATATTACCAATTTATCTTGAATATAGCCTGTGTAATTAATAACTTTGGGTTACTGTCGAGAAGTATGATAAACACAGAACCAGTTTGGTAATTGCTTCTGGCCGGTCCGAAATGTTTTTTTTTATTATTATTTTGAAATCGGCAAATAAATGCCGATATTTTATGCTGTCTCCTGATCAATTTCTAATTATATTCAGCAGAGGAATATATGTTCATCGTTGCCTCATTTTAAGACTGCATGAAAAATGCAGTAAAATATTCACACTTTCATACACAGACGTGTTAGTTATTTGTTGCGTATGGCATTACAAATATTAGAAATGGCATTAAAAAATGGCATTAAAAGGCATTAAATAAGATTTGAAAATCCTGCAGAAACCCTGTGATAATTTTTAATTTTATATTTATCACTACTGTTAATACATTATTAACTACAGAGTGATTCTTACTGTAATATTACACTGTTGACTACGGTTATTACGATATACTAAGTGTGTATTAAGAGGAAGCAGTAGGATAACCTTAAGAAGAAGATGGGGAGGAAGAGGAGGTATAACCTTAAAATGAAGAAGGATAACTTTAAAAAGCTTTAAGAAGAAACTAGTGCAATTATTTTTCAGGTTTCAGTACCATTACTTTTCTTACACCACAATCATAAAATGTTAGTGTTCATCAGAAAAAAAAGGTTTCATGTCCACTCATGGCCTGACTGTATTTTCCAGCAATCGGCAACTTTATTGAAGGCTTAACTGCACACACATGTAGAATGAAAATCTACTAAAAGAAGCATGATGCTTTTGCAAGGATTCTGCTGTATTTGAGAGTAAAACTCACTCATAGTTGTGCTTGAGCTCAGGTTAGGCCTCACTGGGCTTTGGCGACAGTTTGTCCGGGGCAGATGGTGCTGACACTCATTACTATTCAACCCTACAAAACATCTGAGGCCAAACAGAAATAAAAACACATTTGTTTTTTCCCCTTACAACCCGTTTTTCCCTGAGTGGACTGTTTTTGTAGAGCAACATGAGCTTCAGCACACAGATAAACCTGCTTTAGTGCGTTTTTTATGTTTCATC